>PVIR01009086.1:0-54472 GCA_004026965.1 Petromus typicus | reverse complement strand
CAAGTAACTTTCTAATTGGTGGATTCCTGTATGAAGGATGGTGACATAAAAGGATTGTGGGAAGACGTGGGGCATTATGGGAAGGAGAAGGGAAGTCTTTGGCGGGAACTCCATATTTGCTTTGTTCTGTACTGGCCAGAACTATCAATAAAGATGCACTCCTGTGTTCTTTCTATAAGCCTTTGCTTCTTATGATAATATAGATAGGACGAAAGAAACCAAAGACTGTCTCTGATAGGAAAAGCATCAAATAGAAATCCGGAGTACTCACAAAACACTCAGTCACTTTTACTCAAAAACTAGTTCACAACGTTTTCGCCTGTCAATCTAAATTTTTAGAGAGGGAAAGAGACAAAGAGTCTTACTGTTCTTGCCTTGACAGATCCTTGAATTCAGGAGGCCAGCTGGCAAGGAATCTGACCCTTTGCTGCTTTTTGTCAGAGTCCAAGGCCCGGGCTAGAGCAGGGCCTGAGAAAGCAGAGTGCCAGCCAATGAGGGAAGCTGCAATGGAGTCAGACTCGGCAGGGGACAGAGGTCCCCCCCACCCCGAATTCTTATGTAGGCTTTTGGCTGGATCTAGCAACCCAATTAGCACAAGCACTGATCAACAAGAGAAAAGCAAAAGAAGTTTTATTTGTATATGCACAGGGATTTTAAAAGGAGTGAAGTCTGAAGAAATGACCAAAGCATGATACTTTTATACTTTTACATAACAAATACAATTTTGAGGGATGATAGGAAAAAAGGTTCTCTAGACTAGGTTAGGAAATTTGAGGAATGTTACTAAGAGATATATGGAGGGATGTAGAAGCTCCTGGAAAATAAGCATTACTTTGGAGTTTATTTGGGTTCATTGAAATAATTCCTTGGCTCTGGCGAGCAAGGCTATTTTCTGGCCGTGGTATGTGAAGGATGAAACTGCTCCCAAAGAATCTTTATGGGTTGCTGGGTGTCGATAGACAGGTCACCCCCACACTTTGCTTCAGCCACCCAGGGCGCAGGGAATACAGGTATGTGCCACCTGCAGATGGCGCTTTCTGAAGCTAGAATTCCTTGGATGATTTCAACTTGCAATGATCAATATATCCGCCTAGCCCACTTCCAGCTGGCACTTTGCTAACTCCCTTACTGTTTAGGTTGTGGAGCTAATGCAGTATCAATTCAGCTAATGACTTTTAGAAAACCAACTGTTGACAAATGTCAATATTTTTCTTAGTACTGTTTCCTATTTTCTGCAATTTTATATACTTGAACTTTTTCTTCTTATTTAACTTTCTGAACACCTTAGTTTGTTTTGGCTTATTCTTGATATGTTAGATATGTTGGAAATTTGTTTTACTTAATTCCAGATTAAATAATATAAGTGGTGATTTTTATTTTCATATTTTCAGAGTTAAGATTTCTAGATTTCCTAAGTTTACTTTGATAATATTTCAGAGAACTTTAATACATTTCTATGAAGTAGACCAATTTCGAGTTGTCTCTTGGTTTTATATATGGTAAGTTGTAATTTTAAACAGAATTCTGAGGCCATTTTATTTAGAATATCTATGAATTTGGGTCAGAGTGTTAAAATGTTAGCTGCAGAGTGGGGAGGAATTCTGGAATCCCTTACAGTGGTCTTTCTATAGTCTCTTGGCCAGATGTGACACAGTATATCTTGATTATCCTGCTGTGTCCCTTTAAAAACCTGGACCATATCTCCACTCTGCCGTCAGGACAGAGCACATAACAGCAGAAGAGAAGGCAGATTGGGAATTAATTTCTGCAGTCACCAGTGGCCACAATCCCTTCCTTCAGACCACTGCCCAGGGTCCGTAATCCCAGCTGCTTCCTCTTGCTTCCCAGAGACCCACGTCATCCCTTCATGTGACCTTCAGATGCCTTTGAGACCAGCTGGCCCCGTTCTTGCCCTGCCTCTGAGAGGCGCTGTCCTCCTCTGACAGGCTGTGCCCTGAGACCCATCTTTCCACCTTCCCAGCTCCTCAGCATCCTTGTCGTGGTAACAAGGCTGCCTGTCCTCCACACGACCCCTCTTCCCTGCATTCCTTTCAGGGTATAGGATGTGTCTAGACACTAAGATATGTTTTATATTTTCAAAATATCTCTCCTGAGGCTCCCATCCCACTTCTAGTCTTTAATAGCCAAACCATTGTCAATATGAAGTACTGTCATCTTCACAGGGACTAGTCACTTTTTCTTTCTTTTCTTTTCTTTTTTTTTTTTGAGACAGTCTCACTTTGTAGTTCAGGCTGGCTCTGAACTCACTATGTAGCCTAGGCCAGCCTGGAACTCACAGCATTCCTCCTGCCTCTGTCACCCAAGTGCTGGGATTTCAGGCGTGAGCCACCACGCCTTGCACTGTGGTGTGTGGTTACTGGGAATCAAACTTGGGATCTTGTGCTTGCCAGACAGACGCCAGCACCACTGAGCTAAAAATCCCCAGCCCAACTAGTCACTTTTTCAAAAAAGGAAGAACTAAGTGGAGGAAATGCAATGTGCAAATCTGTTCCTTGTCTTTAAAAATTATTATTCTAATTCATGTTAGCTTCTCAAGGAAAATAATTTCCTCACTTGCGTCCAGAAATGTTATATCTCTATGTTCACAATTTATTGAGCAGACTTGGACAGACCTTTAATGGGAAAAGAGAGCAATTAAGTCATGGCCCAGACACAATGAGTGTGTGTGTGTGTGTGTGTGTGTGTGTGTGTGTGAGTCTGTGCTCACACGCATACACACGTTGTCCTGTCACTTCACTGTGGGGCCTTGGGCTGCTTCCTGAGCCTGGACCCAGTCTGGGCACTTCAGCTAGGCACACCTGGCCTGTCTGAATGTGTAAGCAACACGTGGAACGGAGACTCTGACAGCTACTCAGTGTCACAGAGACTTCTTGCTTAGACTCCTGCCCAGTCCTGCTGACTGGTGGCCAGCAATCCATGGCCTGGTCACTTTACCCTTCCTCTGCCGGTAGGACCCAGGACCTGTCTCCTCCCCTAAACCCTGTTGAGAGCAAATCATTTGGAGCAGAATGCAGGATCCCCCTTTATCTGTGATCAAGTCAGATCTACTTTCGATGTCCCTAAACCTATTGTAAGCCATAGTCTTGTTGAGTCCACAGCCTTTACAAGCACAGTTTACCTACAGCCTCGGAATGTGGGACTCAGGAATGGTTCGGACTCCAGATCCACTATCTCAGGGTATCTTGCCCTTGACTCTGGGAAGCTTCCGAAAAAACGGGGGTGAGATTTAAAGAGGTTTGTTTTTAATTTCTTCATGTTTCCACAGCTCCAGATTATGACAGAAAGAAGCCAGTGGCTGAATGAGAAGTTCAAGTTGGACCTGGACTTTACAACTAACGTGAAGGGATAAGGTGGGTTGGGGAAGTGAAAGTTTCCCAGCTAAAACTTTGTATGATCAGTGCTCCGGCTCAACCACTGTCATTCCTGGTATCTGTACTATTTTTCTATGATGGGTCTTTGTCTGAGCTCATTTGTTAATTCTACAGTATTGTTGTATGGGGCTTGCTACACGTAGGCAGAGAGGATCTGCCCTAAGTCAGTGAAAGAGTGCTAGGATCTGGCACCCAAGCTAATGTTTCCTGGCTGTCCATGCAGCTGCCTTGCTTAATTGATGGGCCTCACAAGCTCACCCAGAGCAATGCCATCTTGCGCTACATTTCCTGAAAACACAAACTGTGTGAGTGGGGCTAGCTGCAGGTTGTGGGGGTACAGTGGCCATCCTCCTGGGGTGAGATGTGGAGTCTCTGTTTTGTGGGCTTCAGATGGGAAGACAGAGGAGAAAAGTGGACATCTACATGCAATTTGTCATAATCGGCTACAGCCCTGATTTTGTGAGTCTCCCTCTGTGGGTTGGGGCCAAACAGGTTTTGGAGAAGACGTTGAGCTCTTATGTTCGTATCTATCCTTGTCCTGTTTTGCATTTGCACTCCTGAGTCTCCAGAGAATTACTTGTCCTCACAACAGAATGACCCTCCTAACAGTATCAAATAAACAAACACTGTGCGAGTCAATTGACACCCACCTCTGGTTACAACTCAAGACAGTCCAGGGAGCAAACCCAGTTCTTAGATATGAGAGTTCGTGTTCAGAATGTCTTTCTGATCTTTAGCTCCTACTATTGCCCTTATCTCCTAACTGTTCACATCACCAGCTTCCTGGAATGTGGAGACTCAAACCCACACAGTACAAGATAGCGGAATGCAGGGCACACTGCTTTTCTAGGGTCTGCCATACTATTCCCCAGCATAAGTTGGGGCCTTTTCATAGTAGGCAGCTTGGGGTCAATCACAGAGCTCTGTCCCTTTCCCTCTCTCAACACTGAGTACTCCCCAAGTGTATACACACTACTCCAATACCCATTGTATGCTCCCGACACTCTACTAGCCAGGCTTTTGTTTTTCCTCTGAGCTCTTTTCTCTTTTTGCTTCTTTGATTTCACCTGACAGCAGTCCAGAGCCTGCCAGGTGAGCAGGCTTTCCTGGCTCTGACTCAGAACTTCTGGTTTTCACATGAGTGGTGACAGATTCAGGGGCAGAGCTGTTCTCCTGTTTGACTTTCCATCACCGCTAACAAGTGGGAATCAGTACCAAGTAGGAAGCTACTACATGTGGAAATATTAGGTGGAAGCCCTTGCCCTGAGCTGGGGCCAGTTGCTAGACGATGGTTACATACTCCTGGCTAGCCAGGGCCATGCACAGCCAGATGGCCTGGCCTCCTCTGTCAGGTAGCTTGTGTATGAGGATGGTGACATCTGAGACTTCCCAAAAGATGAAGCTTTTCTAAGAGTTTCTGAGAAAGCAGCCAGAGTTTGTAGGGGACAAGGCAAAGGAGTCATGGAAGGGGGGAAAGAGAAGTTATTATTCTTAGGTTCTTAGCTTCCAGCCCACTCACTGTGTCCTTTTGCATATAACGTATGTGAATTTTGTTGCTTAGGATGTCCTTGACCAGGATGGTATATTAGAACTCAAGTGCCTAGATGCATAAAGGACTTCATGTCTTGCTTCAGGGTGACACTCTCAACCTTTTTCCTCTTAGATGTCCTTTTTCCGTTTTGGATTTCCACACTGATTTCCTAGTGCTTGATGTGAACTGAAGAGTAACTAATATGTACTGTGCATCGGAGATACGTGCCAGAACCTGTTCTCAGGACCTTACATCTGTTGTACTGACTTTATCACCGCAGAATTACCAGCCCCACTTCACAGACAGGGAACAGTTCCCTGATATCAGGGAACTGAGGCTGTAGAGAGAAAGTCATTTGCTCAAGCCCCTAGTAGCAGCGCAGGCTACATGAGCTGCCTGTTGACTTCTGGCTTCTAAAGAAGCAATGACTCTCCTTGTTTTGGGCTCAAAGGACAGGCCTGAGGCCCTGGCATAGTGTGGGTGTCCAGCCCAGCACCTTGTGGAGCACAGACAGCATGTGTGCAGTTGGCGCTGGAAGGGCTGGGTCAAAGCTGGAGGGTATGAAGTATCAAGACACAATCAGTGAGGTTGGGTACAGTGGCACATGCTTATAATCCTCTCAATATGGAGGCAGGAGCATTATCACACATTTGAAGCCAGCGCTGTCTACATAGTGGGTTCAAGGCCAGTCTGAACTGCATAATGAGACCCTGTCTTAAACAAATAAAAAGACACAGGTAACATGACTCGTGATATGCAGAGTGCTTTGCTTAATTGGATCCACAACCTAGGAAGCACTGAGACCTCAGGGCTGTGGCTGGTGCTAGGCTGAGCGTACACACGGGATTTTATTTTTAATTGTTCTGTGATGGGAACCTTCCCTCCCTTCCGCTCTTCCTCTTCTGATTTCTTGTGATATCCAGGCATCCCATTTGTGAATTGGGATCACTCACTTCTCTTCACTCAGATTCACTGATGCTGTGCTCTATACAGAGCAGCTTCGCCTGACACTGGGCCCCAGGACTTGCTGAGTCACGGATGAGGTCAGCACCTTCTTAACCCCGGAACTGGAAGGCTCTCAGCCCCTTGTGGGCCAGGTGCCGCCTTGGTGCAAATCCAGACAAGAAGGAACCTGCCTATGGAGAGGAATGTGTGCAGAAGGGAAGTGGCTGGGTCTCCTGTGGTGAGGACAGGAGAGGGCACAGCAAGGACCACATAGAGCTGGAGAACGGCCAGGCTACTGCTTTTCCATCTTGCTAGATGTGTGGGCGTGAGAAAGTCACGTAAGCTCTCTACTGAGGTTCGTTCTGGATAAATGTTGATGGTAGTGTTACAGGAGACGATATGTGAAGTGTTCTCTCTTCCAACCCTTTAGCTGGATGATATGCTGAGTTCTTGCTTGCTAAAAATAGAAGGATGAGTTCTTGGAACAAGGGAGGTGGAGGGTAGGAGGACAGGAAAGCTCCTGAGGGACAGGAGGGGCTCCAAGTAGGTAGCCTGGGACCCACTTTACTGAGGATTTTCAGAGTGAAACCCACATGGGTACAACATAGGCCATAGCCACGATCATCCAATAAGGTGATAAGTACAGTGACTCAGGTGATGGTGGTTCAATTGGGAAACAAGTCACATAACAAGTATGGATAGAAAGAACGAAGATTCTTCTAGGAAGTGGTGGATCCACAGGCCGCTGGTGGATCCACAGGCCCCTAGGAGAGCTGATGTCTGTCTAGACTTCACTAGGCCTCGTGTTGGTTGTTTAAGGAAGTACGCAGGTCTGGTCATCTGGTTTTTATCTAGAGATCTGGCTTTCAGCCCACATGTCTCTGATCACTGCTGTGGTGTATCTCACCTTTCTCCTGACTCTCTTGAGGACCCATCCCAATCTGACTTCCTATAACATTTCTACTTAACTCAGTGCTCTAGAATAGTAGCGCTGATTTTGCAGCGTTGTTGAGTGGATTTTTTTTGGCTTATTCTGTACTCTCTAGAAAGTAAAAAGGACTTTGCATAGTGTAGAGTCTCTTCAGGAGTAGTCTTTAGTGAGGTACAACATTAAGTAAGACAAATCAATATATTGCCAGAACTGGGATGTAAGCAGACCATGGTGCTCTATAGGACTTGTGTCCGAGCAAGAGGCTGTTCCCGGAATGGGGTGTGTGGGTGCCAACGAGGCTGCAGAGCTGAGCTTCCACTTTCCCTTCCCACTCAAAGGATCTCAGGAAGATCTCAGCTCATAGGAAATCCAGTTGCTTGCCTGAGGGCCCTGTGTGTTTAAAGATGTCTCCGTGGAGTAACACATAGGGCCCTGGAATACTGGGACGGGGAGGGGCATACGGCTCTTCTGGCTGGTGCCGCCATGAGGCACACTGGCACTGTGCACTCCAGCCTCATTCTTCTCATTCCTTTCTTGCTCACTCATGCTGCCCCCTTCCTACAAGGAAGCTCCTTTTTATCCTCCCAGTTAAGCTTTAGTTTCTCTCTTTTTGTTTTTTAGCAAAGGCCCTTTCTTCTCTTTTTGGTCCTTGCTCTACATCTAACAAAACAGCCTTTGGCTTTGCCTCCAGGAGCCTGATGGTCCCTGACTTGAATGATGAGTGCCACCTGGTGTGCCAGGCTGCTGTGCAGTGCAGCACCTGCCCCAGCCCTGCCTGGTCCCCAGTAAAGTCTGTACCACACTTGCTGTGTGTGCTGTTGCCTGCTCCAGACTCAGGACTGCTGGGCTGAGGTGCCGGGGTGTTCTTTGTTCTCTTGTCCACAGCAAGGATGTGGATGTGTGTGGGTTTCTGAATGGGCACAGCGTGTCATTTAAGGTCATTGCTGCCCCTGTCCTGTCCCTCTGTGTCTCACTGTACAGAGAGGTGCTCCTTCTAAGCTCAGGTCCTCATTTGTGTAACCGCTGTGTGTCATGCTTTAGAGAAGTGTGGGCTGATGGGAAGGGGCTGGTTTCTTCTGTCACCTTCTCACAGAAGCTTTATTTTAATCTGGATTCCTCCTCTGTGATCTCAGGACACATCTCCATAAACATACCTACTACCTTGGTGTGCTATGATAGTTTTCTTAACCAAACTCTATCCAAGGGTTGTAAATTTTATCTCAGATATGTATGACAGTGCCTGGTATCTAAATCCTGGAAATTTGGAAACTTGAAAGAATTGTTCTAGGAAAGCCTTGGTGAGACCCTGTAGAGCCAGTATTGGGATTTAGAGTTCAAGGAATAGCTATTTTAGCCCAAGGAAGTAGGAGGTACAGAATAAGGTGAAGAGGATTTTACATGAACAGGTGCTGGTGTCTGCACCAGCAGCTCCTTCTCATGTTAGCCCTGGGGGGCACCACTTCTGGAACAAAGTGACTTGAGATGCACAGGCCTGGTTTTCTGGGCCATGGGCAGCAATGTGTGTGGTTGGGGACTGCAGGCATCTCAGGTCAGGTCACCTGCCAAGGAGCAACCAAGTTGGCAGCTTCCTGGATCAGCAGCTGGATCATGGATTCTGGCCTCGGCCAGGCCCTGCTGAGACCAACGGAAGGCAGAGTATTGGGCATTTGTCCATATGATCATTGCCTTCAGCTGCCTCCTGCAGTTAAAAAATAATGGAGCCAAGGGTGTAATGTTAAAGAGCACTGTGAAATAAAGTGCTAATTGAAAATCTGAAACTTAATCAGTTCTTTTTATCAGAAGAACATTTAGTAAAACTCAAAGTTCATAGACTGGTGAGATAAGAACTATTTAACCCCAATATGTATTAAATTTGAAAGATAGATGGGTAAAAAGGAAAAAAAAAGTCATAGAAGTAGGCGTGACGGTGTGATAAAAGTTAAGTAGAGAAGTAAACTACTGAACTAGAGAAAACAGATACCAACCTTGAACAGGTCAGAAAATATGGGGCCAGTATTTTAGGCTTAGAGGCCACATGGCTCTATCATATTTCCTCAGCTCTGTGGTCATATGGAAGACATCTTTTCATTGTTTTTAGACAAATTCTCACTGTATAGCACAGGCCGGCCTTGAACAACATGGTGATCCTCCTGCCTCAGCCTACTAAATATTATAGGCATGAGCCAACGTGCTTGGTGTAGACCACCCATAAGGAATGAGGACAGAACTTCATTTACAAACATAAATTCATATGGAAACACATTCATAGAGAAACACTCCAAGGCCCCCCACTGTGCTTGATTATAGGCTGTGGAGACTTGTGCCCAGCAGCAATCAGTACCACATACCACAGTGCTGGGCATGGTGGCTCACATCTGTAATCCCAGCACTCAGGAGGCAGAGGCAGGAGGATTGCTGTGATGTGAGTTTGAGGCTAAGCTCAGGGCCAGCCTGAACTACAAGGCGAGACCCTGTCTCAAAGAAAAAACAAAACAAAAACAATCAACTCCAGTAATAAATGGCAAATCCCTTAAAAGGACAGGGAAAAATAATGTGACAGTAATAAAGAAAAAAGGAAACAAAAATTATGTATATAGGGGGTGGGGGTTGTAGGGTGGGCTGAAAGGGAAAAAAATGAGAATCAAGTTATGTCATGTTTTGGTACAGACTCTCAATGTTGAATGTGATGATGATGTGTATTCATAATGTACCAATAAAGATTTGAATTTTGAAAAATGACATTCCTGAAAGAAGACACACGCATGGCAGTGAACATTTGAGAAATTGCTGAACAATGATCATTAGAGGAAGGCAAACAGAGACTACAATGAGGCTCCACCTCAAACACAGTAGAAAGGCTACTATGAACAAGCAGGAAAGAGTAAGCTTAGTGAGGACATGGGAAAGTCGGAATTTTTGTTCACTCTTGGTAGGAATGCATAATGGTACAGCACCATGCAAATCAGTATAGCAGTTCCTCAAAAAACAAAAAGTAGATAAAGATGGAGCAAGACGGCAACTGAGTAAAATCCTTCAGTATTTGTCTCCCCACAGTCACACTAATTTGCATACTAGTCCACTTCACTTTAACCAAGGAAGCAAATGAGAGAATATCAGAGCTGGTGTTGGTATAATAGTGAGAAAAGAACCAAGCATGGAAGTCCACATCTGTAAATTCAGCACTCTGGGAGGCTGAGGCAGGAGGATTGTAAGTTTGAATCTATCCTGGGCAACTTACTGACTTAGAGAGCTTGTCTGAAAAGAAAGCAGGTGTGGAGGGGAGAGGACAGGAACGGAGAAGAAAAAGCACAATGGAGAGAGCAGAAAGGAAAAAATCATCCCTTATCAACCCTCCCCAAATTCCAAGTAACCAGAAGAGACATATCTCTCACTTGGAGGAGGAAGAAGGAACCAAGTCCAAGCCTTAGACTCGAAACCCAATATCAAACCTGTTATAGTGAAATTCATTACTAAGCAGAGACCCGTAACCTTTGGCCCAAGGCCAGTATCTATAGACTGAGCTGCTAGAATCGGGCTAGTCATGTGACTAATGGACTGCTTCTACTGCCCTTCCTCCAACCTCAGGCAGCATCAGCTGGAGGGAGGGGATGAGGCTTGGAGGGCAGACCTCCTTTACTGAGGAGCAGGGCATACGAGCTAACACTGGGCTTTGCTTTGGTGTTTAGCGCTGGGCCCATCATAAGGAGGCCTAGTAGCAAGCAAAAGACAAAAGCCCCTATACTTAGATCAGAGTTCACAGACTGAGCCTTTAGCCCTGCCCTGGCACTAAGCAGAGATCTATACACTGGTGGAATGGGCTCATATTTTGAACTGCCTCAGTGCCTGTCTTGATCAATGACTTGGGCATCTTTTTCCTAAAGACTGTGTGATTCCCTGGTGCAGTGACCAGCTTGGTGTTGGTCTTGGAGGCCAAGGGACTGTCATTATCCGTCCCACTCTAACCTTGGGCTGCATAATGCAAAGCAAGACTCCATTCACCAGGGGTGCGATAGGGTAGTAAGCACAGGATTTTGCCTTGGAACTCAGGGCAAGGCAGGCAAAGTCTAATACTGAGCAGGTACTGAATGGTATTCATTCTCAGGCCAGTGCCCAGAGATGGAGCTCTGTGGATGGAGCTTCCATGTCAGGCAGTCACAGAGCCCTGGTCTATCAGATGTCTATTCTGGCCAGCATCACCTATGATATAACGATCTGTAATGATCTTTAGCTATGAGGGCTTAATAGTAGATAGCTTATAGCACTGTAGACCTTGCTTCTACCCTGGTGTGTGCTGGTCTCAGTGAGCTGTGGGCTGTGGGCTCCAGGTGTGATGCAGCATTCTGGTACAGGTAGCCACAGGTATGGCACAGAAGCCTGGGACTAGATCCTTCACGGCCCCTCCCACTGTGCTTGATTACAGGCTGGCGACTATGAATGAAGCATCTGAACTCACCCTGACCCCAGAGAAAGCTTGTGAGGACAGACTACCCTTTTCAGCCACTCCCTTAGTTCACGATGAACAACGTATCAACTACAGATTTGGGACAGAACAGGGAAGGGTTCGATTGTTCTGTCCTGTTCGAGCAGCAACAACACAGCAACACTGGACAAATGGCAAACCTCAGCTTAGGTCACCATCTAGTGCTGAAATATAAAAGTGACTACAGGTTCTGAGAAATACAAATTGCTTAGGATTTTTGGAAAGAGGGAGCATGAACAAAGCCAGATAAACAAGGCTAGAATAAATACCTCTAAGCTTTTAGCATCTATCTGATGCAACACATCAATCAGCATCAATAACTTTCCTGGGAAAATGACCTCACTTTAATAGTCAAAGTAAAGCACTGGAACCTGACCACATAGCTAAGCAGTACAGGAAAGCAGTTAGGTGGAGAATTTAAAATGTCTGTTTTGTCTGGGTCTGGTGGTATACTCTTGTAATCTCAGCACTCACAAGACAGAGACAGGAGGATCACAAGTTTGAGACTAACTAGGGCAATATAACAATCTCCTGCACAGCCTATCTCAAGAAACAAAAACAAATCAAAAATCCCAGCAGCAAAAAAATAGCTGTTTTAAAGGGGTTTTAAAACTAAAGGGCCCTTAAGAGAAGATAGAGAAACAATAACAGAGAAATCAACAGAGACAGAAGCAATTAAAAACAGCAATCTTTGAGCTGGAAAACACTCTAAGCAAAATTAAAAATGTAATAGAAGACATGAATAGAGGGGACGTGAATGGCAGTTGAAGACGCCACTTTACAGAGGAATTTTATAGAACAAAACTCATATGAGTACAAGTTATGAATAACCAATAAGATTACAAGTATAGTTGCTTTAGTGAGCCAATGGGGAAATAAGGCACGTGAAAAATGTCCAGGAAAAGAACAAAGATTTTCCTAGGAAATGATAGCCCCACAGGTCTCAGTCGTCCCCTGTGGTAACTGATGTCTATTAGGCTTGGTGCTTATCTTTGGAGGAAGTGGGCAGGCCTGGTCATTTGGGCTTTATCTTGAGGCCTTGTCTCTATTAGATGTATCTCAGGCCACAATTGTGATGTTTCACCTTTGTCCTGACTCTCTTGAGGGCCTAGTCCTGTCTGATTACTGTAATATTTCTATCTAACTTAGTTATCTATAACAGATCAGGGGAGAAATCAAGAAGGAAAATAAAAAACAAAAATTTGAATTAAGTGAAAATGGAAATACAACATACAAAATAAAATCCCTAAAATCTGAGATATATCAGAGCATAGCAAAATTTTCCAAGTAACCGAGAAATTTATAGTAATCACAGAAAGATCTCAGATAAAACTTTTGCCTGGTTCTAAGAAAATAGAAAAACAAAAACAAATGAAACCTCAAATTAACAAATGGAAAGAAATAAAGACCAGAAGAGAAGAAAATGGAATAGAGATTTAAAAAATATGAAAGATCACTGAAGCAAAGAGCTTCAACAAGTCCACATTGTAGGGTAGCTTCAAGAGTTGCCCGACCCCGTAAGTCCTACCTACAAGGTCCAGTGTCACTCCATACTTCCTATACTCCTGTAGTTCCTTCTTGTCAGAAGTATAATTTTGGGAGGACTAAAAAGGTTTCAGTTAATGTTGAAAAGAATGTCTCTTAATATTTTGTACTGTTGAAGATAAAATACAAAAACTAATAATTCTAATTTTTCTACAAACCTTTGATACATTATCCTGTTTATTCCTCTTCTGTTGAAAATGCTCCAGCAGCACTTATTTACTTAAAAATCAAATATGTCCACAGTCACCTAACTTTTTATTCTGGATTTAAGTCCCACACAAGTCACCTGGATTTATCTGCATTGAATTAAGAAGAATAGTAAGCTCCCGTTCCTGCTAATTTTCAAAAGTATTTAATTCTACTTCAGCCTAAGCCAGGTGGGAGACAGAACACGGCATCTAACAACCTACTGCTGGCCTCAGGGTCCTGACTGGTCCTATGGGATCACTCTGAACTTAAAGTTTTGTACTCAAAACTTTTACCTTGTACTCAAATACTTTTACCTAAACTATCTTCATCTGTTTTAAGAACAGGCTGTTCTACTTTTCTGTGTTCTGTCTCTCATTTATAACAGAGCAAAATGTTAGAGTCCTTGCAGGTCCTCGGGCGCTCACAGGAAGCAAATGCTTCCTTTGTCCTCGGGCTCTCGTTAGAGCGCAGGGCATCAATCCAGGGGTGTGAGTGCCTGTTCTGTGTCAGGCGGCCTTCGAGCGTGAAATATCAACATTTGCATAAAACATAGTCTCTACTCTCAGGAAGTTTCTTAAACGGTGTTTTTTCGTTGTGCTGTTGTTGTGGTTCTTTTGTTTTGGATTCCAGGCCAGAGTGGCCTCAAACTCTCAGTGAACCTCTTGCCTCAGCTTTTTTGAGAGCTGGGGTGACAAGCATGCTCCCCTACTCCCTGCAAGACTAACACTTTAGTGGCAGAAACAAGCAATTAGCATTCAGTGTGTTATGTGCCAATATAGGAAAACATCAAATCCTATTAGAAGAGAGATTTAAAATAAGTGTCTTGAAATCAGCCTGATAGAAGCACAGTAGTATTGATCTCAATAAACCTAATCTCAGTGGCTTAGCGCACAAGTATTTCTCATGTATGTCTCATGGCGGGATGTAGTCAAGCGGGGGCCTGCTGCTTCTAGTCTGTCAGAGACCCAGACTTAACTCAGTGCATGATCCTCGGAACATGGACTATACACGGTATGAGGCGGAATGGCAGTTTACACATCTGCCTTACAGAGTAGCCAGTGAGCAAAAGAATAGTGTTGGCAGGTAAGAAAAGGATAGGCTGGTGGGGGCATTTTTAATCTCTAGATTTCAAGGCTGATTGTTTTCTGGTTTGGTCTTCTTTTGGGGGACACATGGCATTAGAAATAGATGAAGAGAAAAGGGTGCTTTGGGATGGTTATGTAACATGGATCTGTTCTTCTCGTTATAGACATACTGACTTAATGCTCATATCCTGTGGAGGAGACCCTGCACCTATGAGGCCACTACCACCTGCCAATGGAGCTAGGATTGGAACTCCAAAGAGCAGAGTTCTTGCTGCTGAGTCCACACTGTGCTGCTCCCTAGCATAATGGAGAGGTTCAAGTGGGTCTATAAACACAGATTTTTTTTTTCCAAAAAGGCAACTGTTTCTCCAAGCTTCCTCACACTGACAGTGGAATCCACCCCATCCCCCAACCCTGGTGCCAAGAAAAATCTAACACCTCCAGCTGTCTGCTGAGCCAAAACTTGGTTAAATCTACATGTGGATACTCCTTGGTGTTTACTGGGTACTTCTGTGTGCATGGTGGTGTTACCAGGTAGCCTGTTTCTAAAAGTAGCTTGCCAGCTAAATGTTAATCAGGATCTGGTTATTTGCCTCTCCCTCTGGAGTTATTTCTGGGTTCTTCTCATTTTGAACAAAGAATTGAACAAAAATGAGCAAAAAGTAAGTGGCCAAGTTTACCTGAGAAAGTAAAAATGAAGAGTAGGGGAGAAACTAGCTCTGCAGAGTGAGCTTGGGCCAAGTATAACAAGGGGAAAGGCAAAAATAAAAGTACACAGTGCCTCTGGAAAATGAAGCAGGAATTATTGTGGCAAGTTACAACAGTGAGCTTTTCATGGCTTTGCTATGTCCTTTACATCGCCCAAATCTTAAGGAAACCCACAGGAACTTCTAACTACAAGTCCTAGGAGAGGGTGCTTTGATCCCATGTCTCAGGCTGACATCAGGTCTAAGCCATCCTATGGAAAACCTGCCGGAGTTCTCAAGACGTCCACATGCAAGGCTTTGGGAACTCTTCTGCTCACTGTCCAGGATCTTGTAATTAGTAACTCATGTCCACCACCCCAACCAGCTTTGGGAGGGGGATCTGACAATGACTAGACAACTTTCCAACTGGCCAAACTGTAAACTCATTTTCTTCCTCCTTTTCCTTCCCCCTCTTCTGCTATTCTTTCCTTCCTTTCACTCCCTTCTCCTTTCTCTCTCTCCCTCCTCCACCTCCTCCTTCTTCTTCATAGGTTCTTCATGTACTCTTTTTTTTCTAATTTGTTTTTTGGACAAGGTCTCATTTTGTAGTTCAGGCTGGCCCTGAGTTCACTATGTAGCCCAGACGAGCCTTAAACTTACTCACAGCAATTCTCTTGCTTCTGCCTCCTGAGTGCTGGGATAACAGGCATGAGCTACCACACCTGGCATTGTGGCATGTGGTTACCAGGATCGAACTCAGGAACTTACGATTGCTAGGCAGGTGCTGGAACCAGTGAGCTAAGTCTCCAGCCCCTCTTCATGTACTGTTGGTGAGTGAGTGAACGAATCTAGATGGGGCGACCCAAATTTAAGTCTGACCGAACCCTGCCAACAACACTAGGAAATTCACAAAGGCTGAAGCAGGAGCTCCAGAAAAGAGAAAGGGCACGTGCTGAGAGATTTGCGGCAGAAATGGAAGCAGAGGTCAGATGATTATTAAATGAGAGGAGACAGTTGTTTTCTTGAAGTCTCGAGTCATTAAATATATTTAAGCAGGGGAGTGGTGTGCACAAATTTGCACAGTAGGAAAAGCACTGGCTAAATCTCAATTTCTTTCCTCTATTTATATGAACTCCAGGCTTTTATCAGCATGGTTCATTTGAGCCACCTGCCCCTGCAGCTGAAGGAGAGGAATGTGTAATTTCTATACAAAGGCAGCTGCTCTCCTAAGCCTTTAAGCTGGCTTTAGAGGCAGCCAATGTCTAAAGGTATCAGTGTCTCCTGCTCTGCCCACTGCATCAGGGAAACAACTCCACAATGACATTTTTTTTTTCTAATCACATAAGCTGTTTCCTTCTGACCGGAAAATACTTTGGCCCAGTTGCTCAACCTTCAACAATGAAGTAAGTTTCCCTAAAACTTTCAGAGAAATGCTGCACCAAGTTTAATATGTTTATCACAAGGTTTCTTATTTCGCACATTCCAAGATCAGCCCACCATTAGTATGGTACTATCTCAAGATCTGTGGGTCCCTGGACCTAAGGGATGATAGTCTGTTCCTTCCCCCAATCCTACCAGAACCTGCCCCTGGCTTGAGGACAACTATTGTTACAGCCATCTTTTGGGGGTCCCTGTGTTAGTTAGGGACCGACTGGAGCAGGAAAACTAACCCCCCTCGTCCTATCAGTGGCCTTCCCTGCTTTTTGGACTAGTGAACTTGGTTTTGGATAACTGTTAAATTTACTAACAAACATGAAAGACAAATTAGGACATGCGCTTCATATGATTTGTTTATAGTCTGCCTACTTGGAATTCATGCGAAATGTCACGTTGGCAGACTTGTGCCTTTTACATTTCTCCCTCACGATTAGTTACCCATTCCCTTGCCGTGTTGCTCTCTCCTGTAACGATCTTCCTCAGGATTCTTTGCGGAGAGGACGATGGGCCCAACTTCCTGTTTGCCTTCCACCCTGTGATGAGTAGACTCTAAGATGGTTCCCATAATCCTGTCTCACTGTATTCACACACTCTTGTTTTTGAATATCACTGCAGTGATTTCATGACAGGACTCCAGTGTCCCTCCTTTCAGACTTTACAGGTTTTGATGATACAAGAGGCTGTATGGGGAATAAATGAGAGGAAAGACTTGAAGACAGCCTCTAGCTGTCAGCCAGTAAGAAACTTAGGCCTTCTGCCCAACAGGGCATAGGAAAGTGGTACTTAAATCAATCACTGCTTCAACTTGGAAGTGGATTCACCTCCAGCTGTGCCTTGAGATGAGATCACAACCCTGGCTGACATGCTTGCGCATACCTTGCAAGTGGGAACTGAACTGAGCATCCTGAAAAGCTGAGCCCATAGAAACTGTGAGATGATGCGCTGTTACAAGCTGCTAAATTTGTAGTAATATTGTTACACAGCACTAAATAATACATTCCCTTTGACTTCTGGTTGGATCACCTATGTAGTCTGAGGCATCAACTTCTTTGGTCTCCTTTAAATCTACAAGGTACATCTCTCCCCTTCACTCTGGAAATTCATGTCAACTGTTATCATGCCAAAGAGAAACACCACATCTTTACCTCTCTGGGCCAAAGATTCCCCAAACCCGGGCATTGGCCTGGACACCTCACTGGTGCTGGTAGGAGTGCTGACAAAGGTGGGAGGTGAACTATTTGCTTACCAATTTGCATTTGTACTTCCAATCTTCAGGTAGTCCTCATGACACCATCCTCGTGGCATCTGGGTCCTCAGTCCTTCAATACAGAGACCCTTGACTCCTGGCCCGTAGGGGAGAGCAATCTGATGGGCGGCTCACTCTCCAAAACACTTCTAAGAGTCTTTATAAAGGAGAGAGTCTTTATAATGGAGAGAGCAGTGCCAAATCAATGCTCACAAGTCAGTTTCTCATTTGCTTTCTTAAAACTAGTTTTTATTACAAGACTAAGGGGTGGATGTGGGAATATAAATTCTCTAGTTAAAAAAGAAAATCTGGACTGTATCTTATGAGTGACCTTGAAGTAGGCTTCCTGCCTCTTTGCTTGAAGCCATTCCCAGTTTGGTTGTCCCGCCAAACCCTTTTCTGCACATCACCCACTTATGGAATATACTTGTAGAAATATCTTTTACTTTTAAATCATAAAAGATGTCATGCTGTGCATACTAATCTACAACTAATGCATCTAAAATTCAATTAATGCACCTTGAAGATACTTCATGCTAATTCATACAGCTCAATCTTTATTGGCATAATTAGGCATTAATATGTCCACACAAGGCATAATGAACATCTTAGCATATGAAATTAATCTTTGGGAATACAGGTGAGCTTTTATAGGGTGGAACTGTGGGATTATAGGACTTAATTTGAATTTTAAAATATTAAGACAAATTGTCTTCCAATGAACCTATATCAATTTACAAGTTTATCATATTTCCTAAACCTTGTCAATACTATAGAAACTTAATTTTTGTTCATCTGATAGAAAAAGGATGCATTACTCTTGTAATGTGCAGGTCTTTTGGTTATAATGATTTTAAAAACATTTTTGGGGACATTGGTATGGTATTTCTACTTTGTAACTGTCCATTCTTTTAAACTCCTAATGATTTAGTTCTCTTTATACCAGTCCCTTATTTTCATCTAAGTTTCCTTACTTATCAATTATCATAGAAATCTTAAAACAATACAATTCAATTGGATAATTTTTACTTTTATGGTTTTTTACGTTAGAGAAACTTTTCTTATCCTATGATCACAGACCTCCTACTATTTATACTTTTAACATCTTTGTGTTTTGTGTTGGGCCTTAAATTCCTGATAAATTAATTAGCTTTAGTAGATGAGTGTTACCAGTTTGGGGTTCTATGACTTTTGGTTAGTAAGCTATTGTCCCAACTTACTGACTAGCCTGTCAATTTGACTTTATGAGGGTTTTTTGGTGGGGGGTGGAGGGGTCCTTGGGATTGAACTTAGGACCTTGTGCTTGTGAGGCAGGCACTGGAACAACTGAGCTAAGTCCCTGGCACTTAGTTTGTTGATCTGAAATACCATTTTTACGACACTAAATTTCTATATATACACAGGTCTGTTTCTGAACTCCAGTTCTGTTAAGTTCATCAGTATTTTGCAGTTTTACTTAATTCTTTCACTGGGTCTTCATGGGGGATCTAGGCCCATTTAAAATATCTATTCTCTCCAACTGTACAATATGTTAATTTCTAGTATCCACTCTCAAGGCTTGAGGATAAATTCCTAGTCTTTGAACTTAGTTGAGAAATAAAGGGCTGTCAATGCTGTAGTAGCAATTCCCATTTTTATTGTTCTCCAAATATACTTACTCATTTTTGTCCTTTACACCCAGGAGAAATCAAGCTGGACACTAATAACTTACGTGTTATTTATTGAAAAGAGCAGAGAGGAGAATATAGGACCCCTAGGCATGGCCAGAGAAACAAAAGCACTGCAATTCTGTCTTGCTCAGCATATACACTTGTTGCCCCACTTGGCCATCTTGTTATTGATGGGCATCTTAAAGAAGCGGTCGGACTGCAGATAGCAAGCTATTTTCTCCAAAGCCTGAAGGAAAAGCACACCAGAATTTATAAGCACATCAGACTCTACCCCAGTCCAACAGGCCCACACTAAACAGCAACATTTACATGTTGCCTGCTTCTACCTCCCCCCCACCTCCCGTTTTGGGGGGAGGAGGAGAAGCTGGCCCTCCCCATACTACAGGCTCAAAGTCCTGTCATTGTCCAGCCAATGAATCATTTATGCCAAAGCTGGTGTTGGGCAAGCATCAACCACAGTGAGGACCACTGTGGCGTAGGGGAGCCTGTGACTAGGAGAAAGGGGACAGGAAGCATCATCACCTCAAAGCGGCACATGAAGTCCTTCAGGTTTGGGAACTCATCCAGGCACTTGGGTTCAAATATACGGTTCTGGTCTAAGACATCATAGGTGAGAAAATCCACAAAGGTGAGCTAGAAAGAGGACAATATGATGGTCAGGCCTTGGGAGTTTATGCATTAACAAGCAAAATCTCTCTTTCTCTTTCCCTACCTTTTCCCCCGCAAACCATGAGTACTTCCCCAGGAACAAGGAAAATTGTTTCAGTTGTGCAGGAAGCTGCTCCAAGTACTGAGGCTTCAGTTTTTCCTAGAAGATGGGAAAAAAGAGAGCGAGACAGCTGCTGCCATCATGTACGTAGCTAATCGAGGCACAGGCCAGTGACGAACACTTGTAGCACCACTCCACTTGTTTTCTTCTCAGTGTCTTCACTTGGGGGTGCAGAATGAGGAGGAGTTTGGAAAGGAGGAGGGAGGAGCCAACATGTGAATTACACAACAGAACAACCTGGATTACACAACAAAACAAAACTAAGAGTTTGGTTTCCTATTCTTAAGAGATTGAGTTGGTGGGAAGAAGGCAAAGCAAAATGAGGCAGAAATACCCCTTAACTTTCTAAAAGCACCTTTTCCTGGTACCCTACTTAGCTGATGCCCGCTACGAAAACTTACATGTTCAGAGTTGTAGCAAAGCCGCACCAGCTGCATACGGAAATCCATTATT
Source organism: Petromus typicus (assembly GCA_004026965.1). NCBI lineage: Eukaryota > Metazoa > Chordata > Mammalia > Rodentia > Petromuridae > Petromus > Petromus typicus. The sequence continues at coordinate 34,113 of PVIR01009086.1, read as the reverse complement.
TGATTTTCCATTATGTCCACTCGAATCTTTTCTTCCTCGGTCTCACCACCTGTAGGTCAAATAACAACAAATCAGCCATGGGATCATGCAAGCCAGGTAAGCAAACAGCCCAGTTTCCTCTTAGAGCTCTACCCCACTCACACATGTTGTGCTTGCGAGCGATGTAGCGCAAGATGGCATTGCTCTGGGTGATTTTGTTCTTGCCATCCATCAGGTAAGGGAGCTGGGAGGAAAAGCACAGACTCAGTGAGCAACTTGTCTCTTCTGTGGAAGAGGAGAGTCGCAAATGGTGAACAAGAAAGAGATCGTGTGTTAGGAGAAAGAAAATAAGTAGAAGGTAGCAAGCAGTGGGTTCCCACCTGATTCTGTACAGTTCTTCAATCTGTGTGTATGTATGCACTTAAGTGCATACCCCAGAGATTTTCTCAGAAAAAAGTTCTAAATGCTAATAATATATATTCTCATTATTGCAAAACATTTTAAAGAAAATGTAAAAGAAAAAGTAACATTTAAAGAAAATGTTAAAGAAAAAGTAATATGTGCTTATTAATGCATTAAATAGAAAGCAGATGTAACTATCGTAATTTTAGAGTGGTGACGACTATAAAGAATATCTAAGATATTTGCAACAGGGTCGGGGATGTAGCTTAGCCTGCCTTGCAAGTACAAGGTCATGAGTTCGATCCCCAGTACCCCCACAAGGATACCTGCAACATATTTAGTAGACTATAAAAATAGCTGATGTCTGTTATAGTAAGAGATGGCTAATAACTGTCTTTTATCGCCTATCCTCACAGTCAGGGGGAATGTTAATTTTTTTAATGGTTAGTGGAAAAAGGTAGTTTTAAGAGACTCTTGAATTCTATTCTATCCATACTGAGTCCTTGTTCTAGATTTTTCGAGAGCAGAAAGGGACAAAATAAAGACGAACATATCTGAAGGTCTTCCCTTCTATTCTCTCCTCTCTCAAGTCAACCTACATTAGGAAAGTCCAGGTTTAGCTTGAATTTCACATCCAGCCATTGGCTTCGATCATAGTCCGGAGCTGTAAGCGAGAGACAAGTCTTGGGAACCAACCTCTTTTACAACCCATCTAACGACAGAAGAACTAAAGAAGCGATTTAGACTCAGTACCCCGAATTCCCAGCTCCCAAAGCTTGACCTTTTAGTCTCTGTAGCTTATTTGCTAAGTATCAAGATGGGGTTGTGTCAAGGCAAAGGGAAGATACCCGGGTGAATAGAGAAGATGGGCCTCTCTGCACATCATCGGTCCCTACAGAGAACTCCAAGTTGGCGGGCCAGCTTGGCCGAGGGCGCAAGAGCGACATACCTTCCCCACAGATGTAGCGCTTCTCCTCATAGGCTGTGTCAGTGAACTCCAGGAGCAGGCGGATGGCATGCGCCAGCTGGGGAGACAGCCGGGTGGTCAGCGCCTGCGCGAGACCCGCCTGACGGAGACCGACCCCCACCCCAACCCCCGCGCGCCAACGTCCTCGGCCTCGGCCCCTCAGGCGGCGCGGTACTGCCGGGGCGGCAGTTAAGCAGCGATCCCAGCCTGGCCCCAGTGGCAAGCTGTCTTCAGCAGAGCCAGAAACCCCAGCGGCCAGGCCCGGGGCGGCCCCCAGGCTGAGCGAGAGCCGGACCGACGGGGGCGCAGGTGGGGGCCGCGGAGGGCCTGCCGCGTCCTTCAGCACAGTCGCTTCTAGGGCTACCGCTCACCAGAGCCCCCGCCACCTCCGCGACCCCTCTGATGGCGTGGCTCGGCTGTTCAGACTCACCCCGCGAATATCCCAGTAACCCAGAACCATAGCCGATTTGGACGACATGATGAATCCTTTCGCGTGTCTTCCAGGAGTCGAGGAGGTTGACCCCCAACAACGGGGATTTTATACCTCACCGGAGAGGGCGTGGCCAATGGAACGACTGGCTCCACCCCACCCGCCTTGCCCCGCCCGCTATTGGTTCGCTGCGTCACGCGCAAGCGCGATCTCTGCTTGTTAGGCCTGGCGCGAGGGGCTTTGGCGGTTTGAGATTCTGACTGCCCTGCAGGCCTGAGTCACGCCACATTCCTTTAATAATGCCAGGCTGGGCGGGAAGTGCACCAGCCCCGGAACAGTAGCAACTTTATCTGGGGAGAGTGAGATTCATGTTGCATTTACCACGCCTTGGTGCAGGGGGAATTGTTGGAGTCCCTGAGAAGTTGGCCGGACTCTGACCTACAGGGAAGCTACATCTTTGCCTACAGTGTTGGAGTGGCAAAGGCTGGGGAAGGGAGGCTTAAAGGATAAGAAACCCAAAGATTATTACAACCCAGTTTCTTCTGATCAGGTCAGAAGATAGTTGTGAGAAGGCTTTAAGGAGGAATTTTGGGCATTTGAGCAAAGCCCGTCAAGGAAGGATAGGCAGTGGAAATAGGGAATCCTGCAAAGGGCATCTCAGAAGGGGGAAAAACAGACAGTAGAAATGCAAGTATGTGTAGAGCGGACAGCAAATACCGCTGAGTTAGGCCAATTTACGATACTGTGATGGGTCGTGGGGAGAGATGGGTCGTGGGTGCAGATGGCCTTGATGGCCAAAGAGTGTGATTTTTTCCCTCTGCTCTGTGGGGGTCTAGTCTACACTATACTATCCAACAGAAGTGTCATGCAAGCCATACATATGAGTTGAAGTTGTTTTTACTTCTGGTAAAAAGAGAGGTGAATCGATTGTATCTTTTCCTTAGCCCGGTGTAACCCAAACTGTCATAATTTTAGCATGTAATTTTCCCACTGCTAAAGACAATACTCAACACCTTCAATTTAAAGGAGGGTAGGTTTAATTTGGTTCACATTTAAGGGGAGTCAGCTGGCTCTGAGGTAGAAATGTCATGCTGGAGGGGGTTCTTCCTTCCTGGTGTCTGGGAACCGCAGCAGAAAGGAAGGGGTAAGAGACCAGAGAGCCAAGACTCTGCTTCTAGAAACCATGCAGGCACATGAGCCGGTGTGTTCCACCAATCCCTGGGCGGCTCACAAAGCCGATCAAGTTGACACTCCATCCTAAATGTCACAAAACCCCATGGCCCCTGGAAGAACTCAGCTTTTGAACTGATGCAGAGCCTAGGAGGACAAAGCCCAGATTTCCGATGATAACACGGGAGATGAGAGAGGACCTGTGAGCAGAGTCGGAGCAGGGGAGTCCAGAGCAGCTCTGAGAGGCCCTGCCTGGCCTCCACAGTGTGGTCGTTTAGGGCTCTGAGCCGCTACTCCTGTAGCCTGGTTGTGGGAAATCACATTCGCCCATTACTTCAGAGGAAGCAAAATAAAGACTTTTAAAATGGATATTCTGCTAAAAGAAGAAAGTACAATCACATAGGGACAGACAAGTTTATAATTCCTGGGTTTCTCCTCTCAGTGTAAGACAAGGTTGGTCACAAATCACTTTAAGGTAGAAGACTAGCACTGCAGTAGTCTAGTGTTGTATACATGTTACTAATTTATTCCAATTTAAGCTTCACACAATTTTGCGAAGTAGGTGTTATCCTCAAAAGAAACAGGCCTAGATGATCTGGAGTTCTCACAGGAAATCTGGGGTTCGGACCAAGGTCTGTCTAGTACCTCCTGGGTGTTAGTTCTTCTGCACTTGGCTATCTGTATAACCCTTTACCTCACGTCTGTCTTTTCTGTGAAACCCAGGAAAGCTGAGCTAAAACACTTATTTTCCTAGTCTTGGAATAACTCCCTGGTTTTGTTTTTTTTTTTTAGGTTTTTTGAGACAGGGTCTTGCTTTGTGGTTCAGGCTGGCCCTGAGCTCAGCCTCCAACTCACATCACAATCCTCCTGCCTCTGCCTCCTGAGTGCTGGGATTACAGGCGTGAGCCACCACACCCGGCACTGATATGTGGTACTGGTTGCTGCTGGGTGTGGGTCTCCACACCCAGTATTGTTATGTGGTTGCTGGGGAATCGAACCCGGGCCATTGCGCTTGCAAGACAGGCGCCGGAACCACTGAGCTAAATCTCCGGCCCCAATAACTCCCTGGTTTTAAGGCTCCTTTATTTTCCAGAGGCCTGAGAACAGTGGGTCAATATCTCCTCCTCTGGAGTGCACCAGAAAGAGGTCATTTTTTTTTTTTTTTGAGACAGGGTCTCGCTTTGTGGTTCAGGCTGGCCCTGAGCTCAGCCTCAAACTCACATCACAGCAATCCTCCTGCCTCTGCCTACCGAGTGCTGGGATTACAGGCATGAGCCACCACGCCCGGCACTGTGGTATGTGGTACTGGTTGCTGCTGCGTGTGAGTCCCCACACTCAGTATTGTATGTGGTTAACCGGGGATCGAATCCAGGTCCTTGTGCTTGCAAGACAGGCGCCGGAACCACTGAGCTAAATCTCCGGCCCAGAAAAAGGTCATTTTGGCTCCTGTTGGCCCCACTTAAGAGTCACATATTGTTTTCAGAAAATCTTTTTTTTCCCAAGTGTTTTGAGACAAGGTTTCATTTTGCAGTTCAGCCTGGTTGTGAACTCAGCCTCGAACTCAGCAATCCTCCTGCCTCTGCCTCCTAAGTGCTGGAATTACAGGTGTGAGGCACCATGCCTAGCACTGTGGCATGTGATACTGATGCTGATGGGCATAAATCACCATGACCGGCATTGTATGTGGCTTCCCAGAATCAACTCAGGACCTTGCGCTTGCAAGGCAGGCACCAGAACCACTGAGCTAAATCCCTGCCCCCGTTCTCAGAAAATCTTTTTTCAAAAACCTGCCATGTACTTCACTTCCCTGAGTTCCTTCCCCTATCCTTGGATCCAAGCTACTCCTGCCTTCTAGCCCATACTTTTCCTATAAGAACAAGGCTGATCCTGCACGGCTACACAGACTTCCCTTTGTTCCTCCCAGCTTCCCTTCCCGACAGTGTACTCTGATCTAAATACTCTTGTCTTTATCTTTACTTTGGTCTTGGTAAATTCTTTTATTACCCATGTGACCAAACGCTGAAATGCTGTCTCACATGGTGTGCCCTCCATTCTAAGAAATAGCTTTATTAATTAAATTCACCCTTAAGTCAGACCCAAAGAGTTTCACTTTTTAAATATTTTGTGGGGGAAATGTTTGGCTTTCCTATTTCTAACAAGAGATGATTTTATGAAGCTAGGAGTTGAAAGAAGGATATAGTCTAAAAATAGAACAACCTGGGCCTCAGGCACTGGTGGGGTCACAGAACAGATTCGGCTAAGAGAGACCTAAACATCTATTCAAAGGGAAATGGTGTAGGGGTAAGTAATAAAGGGAAAGGAAAAATTGGGATGGTAATAATAAAAAAAATGGAAACAAAGCTTATGTATAGAGAGGGTGAGGGTGGGTAGGGGAATGGGAAAAAATGAGAATCAAGTCATGTCATATATAAATTGTCAATGCTGAGTGTGATTACAATATATGTATATAATGTACCTATTTCACAATAAAAGAAAAAAGAATCCTCAAGGAATGCTAAATCCATAAAACCTAGTCTGGAGATGAAATCACTAAAAGTATAGCTCATGTTAGGAGAAGGCAGAAGTTCATTCTATGAGTGTTTAGAGATTAGGCTACTTACACTAAATGCTATTAGAAACCATGCTCTTAGAGACAACTCCGGCTCTAGAGAATGGGGGTCTACAGAGTGGAATGACTTGCCAGAGTTACGACTGACTGGGGACTTTTACCTTCTAGTCCACCATTCCTTATCCTGTGGCTCCTGAAGAGGCAAACTGCATAGAGAATTGAAGTTTGACTCACTCAGTACAGTAGGGGAAAAAAGTCACCTTGCAAGAGGATGTTATCCAGTGGAGACTGGAGTACCTGACTTGGTTATTAGCGCCCCTCTCAGTCGTCAGCCGGCATGATGACTTCCACCTACAGCTGTCAGCTCAGCACTCCAGGCCTATGAAGTGCTGCGTCCTCAGCGTGGGTGGACTATAGCAGAAGACATGGGTGTGGAAGCTTAGCGAAGCTGAGCAGACCCCCTTGTTGGAGTTCATTTATAGAAACGAGAGCTCAGACATGGTTCTCAAAGCTGATTCCAAGCTCCAGGTCTCAGTGCGAATTCCCTCTCCTCATCTGAGGATCTGGCCTGCTGGTGGATGTAGCCCTGCTCCTGTGTTTTGCCTGATGTCCTCCCTCCCTGCTCTTGGCTCCTACCAGGCAGAGTAAGCTAGAAGAGAGGCACATGATAGACTTGAAGATGTTTTTATTGGGAAAGAGAGGGACTGAATGGACTCCCGACAAGCCTCGACATCCGTGTGCCAGGCACAGGCAAGAGGGAAAATAAATAGTAATTGGGAGGTGTTCCCAGCACGGTAGGAGGGATACCAACTGCTTCGGCACCGGGGCCTGTTTATCCTCTTGCTGAGTGAGCTGGGCTGCGTGGTTGGAGCTGGAAAAGTTCTCAGGATTCTGAAATGTCTCAAATACTCTTTCGTGCAATGCGAAGTCCTTGGTCTTGGAGGTTTGTGAGTGAGTGTCTAAGGACTTATCTGATGGAGGAAAAGAATTCAGATGGCCTGGTGCCAGCCTAGGGAGTCCCAGACCTCACTCCCCGAGTAAGCTCGGAGTCTCAAGGGACACTTGAGAGTAGGAAGACAAACCCTGGGGGAGTATCTCATGTTCGGCACCTGCTGTACTCAGTCCACCCGGGCGGGGCACCTAGTGCTCATCCTCCCTCCCTGTCGGAGTTGAGACCTCAGGATGTTCTCACCCCCAGCGTCCTTCTGACGGCCTCCAGCCGGGCCACAATCCGAGGGGCCTCCTGGGGACACAGCATCTGCAGCTCCCCAGGTCTCATGCGAAGCAGCTGGCTTCCCATCATGGACCCGAGGGTCTTCACGGTGCTTTGAACAAAAACAGCAGAAATCACTAGTGGTGAGTGGAAAATGCTGGGTCCAAGTATCTGAGTGGAGAAGGGGCTTCTGGAAGTTGGAGATTGGGGTTATAAGAACGTTCATAGAATAACCTTCATATAAGAACGTTCATATTCCTATATCTGAAAGTACAGGAATAAGCTAATTGGTTTGGGTTCAACCAATTTTAGGACTCCAGGTTTGGAGGAAGTGCTCTGGAAGAGAATGCTCTGGTAGGTAGGGGTGGCTGAACTGGCAGCCAAGGTTTTCTCCAAGTTCACTACTCCGATCTTTGCTGCCTCCCCAGCATCGGGGCTCCCCAACTCATGAGCTGATCTGGGTTTAGGCGCCCGTCCCTTTCTGTCCTTTCAGGATACAGCCTGCAGTGGGGTTGTCATGGACCCTGGAGGCTGGGTTACACCTTCTGGATCTCTATGTTTCCTTGACTATCATCTGAGTCCCTTCCAAGGCTCTCCCTCAGCACCCCATGGGGCTCGACACTCACACAGTAGAGAAGTTCTCCGCCTGCAGCCAGGCTGTGACCTCCTCAGGCTTTGAGCTCAGTCGAAGCATTGGTGCCTAGAATGGGGGTGGGGCAGGGGAATCAGAGGCCGTCTCCTCCCACAGACACACACAGCTCCCAGCACTCAGATCTCTTCTCTGAGGTCCCCTCAAGTCACTTATCTGACGCCATGATTCTCTGTCTAGCAGTGACCCTACTTGTTCTCTGTTCTGGCCCTAAGATACATTTGGCACCCTGTCAACATACAGTAATACCAATTAAATCACATCAGGACTGTTTCCCCCACCCCCATCTCCAACCCAGGACTTCGGCTCTGGACAGCCCAGGCTCTGTAGTACCCGATGGAATGACTGGCCCTGGCTCCCAGGGGGCCCAGGCTGCAGCGGCTCCAGAATGTTGCTGGGAATGTAGCCACTCTGTCCTGCCTCATTCTTCACCAGCCACCACCGCTTGCTCTGGTCCAGGACCTGCCAAGAGTCACCAACCACCTCTGTCACCCCAGCCTCTGTCTAGCCAGCCTCCCCTCCCCCACAGAGAGGAGCTCCCTCCACCTCAGGCTTTTCCCACTTTCCTTTTCCCTCTCTTGAGACTGCACCCCCTGGAAGTCTTCTATTCATACCATCCACTCCAGGAAGATCCCACCAACCAGTGCCTCTTTTTCTAGCCTCAAGCCCAGATCTCACCTCCAGCACCTCTCCCTGGACCACGGTCAGTTCCTGTGGGTTCCGGGCTTCAAACTCATACAGGACTTGCATCTTCAGAGTTGGCTTGCCTGGCTTGGGGCTGGGGGGCCGCTGGTTGGCATTCTCAGGCTGAAGGCCATTGTTATATATTTCATCCTCGGCAAAGTGTGGGGTGCTATTTAATCTAGGACGTCTGCCACCAGAAACAGAGACAGGTAGGTAGGAGAATGTGCCTCCAAAACTGAGCCCAGCCACAGCCCCAGGAACCCGAGATGTCCCCTGACTGCTGTGTGGTGGTAACTTTTTGGTTCTCGTACAGAGTGGCAACAGCAGTGTTAGGTGGGGCTTGGGGGTGGGGGTTGCTGCAGACAGGAGGGCTCTGTTGACATTTCCAGTGGCTGGATATTCTGTGTCTGCGATCTGCTTTGCATATTTTCTCTCTGAGCTCTCGGATATCAGAGGGATATGTGGACAGTACCGTGAGAGAAGGGATTAAAACCTAGGAGGGTATAAAACTGATGACACACTGTAGAGGAGGGATGTGTTTGCACATGTCTGTATCTGGCTATAAGAGAGCCCAGATGGTCTCTGAGAGTAGAGATCCAGAGGTCCAAAGGTAGGCCCCATTCCTCCTTCCCCAAGACTGCACAATCCCTGCTAGGCTCAGGGCATACCTGAGGGAAACAGAGTCCTCGTATCTTATGGGTGCCTGTAAGGGACAAAACAGACAGTGAGAGGCAGCCCGCCTGGTGATAGGGAGGGGGCTGTCAGATTGCACCCCTATTCCTACATAACTGGCTCCTGGCCCTTTCCTATTGTTCCCCTAGCAATGGGCACAGGTACACACATCCACCCACTCAGCCACCGCTTAGTTGTCATGTAACAATGGTCTGGACCAAGAAGACAGAAACTAGTTGGAGACCAGGGCACTGTGCCAAGCGTCTCTTACCTGGGAAGAAGGCTCTGGAGGCTGCCAGCCATCAGAGAACGTGGGTTGGTAGGGCGGAGGCTCAGTGCCTGTCCAGTCAGCCCTGAGGGGAGAATAAAGCTGAATCCCTATCACTGCCTCAGGGATCTTCTAGCTAATGGGAACATGGCAGGTGGGCACAGATGAAAGGCTGCAGAACACCCACACAGGAGCAGTTTAGCATGAACAAACCCCGCGGTATGGGTGTCTGCGGGCCCACTCCGCCTCTGTCCACAAGGAGCAGGTACAGCTTCTCCCTGGGAACACAGCGTACACGTCCTCACCTGGCCTGGGCGTTAGATTTAAGTGGTAGGACCTAGAGTGCTTGGGCTGGAAGACCCCTTGAGGTCTGATGCAGTATTTTTTCTAACTTGTTAGCCATGTCGTGGTATCTGATCTCTTTCCTGATACACTGTGTGAGACTGTTCGCATGAGGCACAGGACGGCAGGGTGCTCTGGTTGACACGAGAATGGCGCCCCTTGCCCACCAGCCTGCAGGTGTCTACCCACCTCCTCACAGAACTCCTGTTCTCTGCCTCCCTTGTGCAGAGGTCAGTATTCCTCTGAACTTGGTAAATCGCGGGATGATCGCTCCTCATGTTGGTCGCACATGTTTCCTATCTGTCCAGCTTTCTTACTCTATTGAATTCCTCCAGGGCTGTCTCCCTAGTACTGTGGCAGGTACATAGGCAGCAACAATCAATGTTTATTCAGAGAGAGCAGAGCAAATATCCCTTCTCCTGAAGCTTCTTCACTGATGCCTTCCCTTTGCCTCAAAAACATGTGCTGCTCTTCTGTTGACTCAGTTATGAGATTTTCGGCTGGCTCCCTATAGCCTTCCCCTTAGCCAGTGTCCTGTGATGTGCTTACACACCCTGCCTGCTTCTCATTGCCTTTGTATCTGTCATTATTCCCGCCGCCTGATGTCTACCTCTGCCATCACTTTATTACACATGTCCATGATAATCTCCTCATTGTCCAGTCTGGTGGCCTTGTGTAATGTCTACACTCAATTACCATGGCATTTAGGGTGATTTGTAACTTTAGATCAGGATTGCAAATTTGGGTCCAGCCTGCAAAATTTAGCAACTTAGTGAGATCCTGCCCCATATATACATTTTCCTAGGGCCCCACACTCTTGAAGGAAGGCTGACTTTGGAACACAAGAGGATGTGTTCAATATGATTATTCAGTGTAAAAGTGGACGAGTAAAAAGTACTTGAGGCCTTTTTGTCTGGGTTTGCTGCAGAGCGTGTTTCCTTCCTTGGACAGTGCAACGTGAGCCCAGCAGAGCCTCAGAGCCTGCAGGGGAAGCCGGGAGATGGGGAGACACAGCATTCTGGGCAAGTGGACAGTGCTGTGAGGGGGGTGGTCTGCTCTGGAATCTACCCATTACTTCATTTAGTGACCGAGTCAAGATGGTACCTTAAAAATAGGGTTGTTTGGGGGTCAAGGATATAACTCAGTGACACAATGGTTACGTTTGAGCACAAGGTCCTGATTTCGACGGGGAGGGTGAAATTTGGGATATAAACAATTTAAATGTCCATTGACAAATGAAGAGATAAACATAGACTGGAATCTTATTCAGCCCTGACAAGGAAGGAAATTCTGACACAGGCAACAACACGGGTAAGCTCGATGACATGCTGAGTGAGATCAGTCAGTTGGAAAAGCAAAAACAAAGTCTGACTCCACTGACAGGAAGTATCTAGAATGGCCAAATTTATGGCCACAGCAAGGGCTGGGGAGAGAGAGAGTGAGATCGTTGTTACAGATGTTTTTGTTTAGGACAGTGACAAAGTTCTGGAAATAGGTACTAGTGTTGGTTATACAACATTGTTCACAAATTTCACACTACTGAATAGTCACACTATTTCATGTGACTGAAATGGTAAAATTTGTGTATATTCTACCACAATAATAGATTGTATTGAAACTAATTTCTATCTTTAAACAGAGTGGAGAAAAAAAATCTTTAAATGGACTGCATTGTAAAGAACTGATCATTAGAGAAAAGAAGTATTAGGAAAGCTGGCTTTTTCTCTATTGATTCTGTCTTTCCAAAATCCTTCACTCTTGGTTTTCATCGCTTTGTTCTTTGCTCTCTTTTTTTTTTTTTAAACAGAGTCTCACTGAGTCACTAACTTGCCCAGACTGAACTCAGATTTGCAATCCTCCTGCCTCAGCCTCTCAGAGTGCTGAGATTACAAGTGTGTGTTACCATGCCGGGTGCCTCTTATCTTCTTGACCCTTTTTCCATTTGCCACCTCTGTGTGATGGTTCCCTTGCTCTTTTCCCTCATGGGAAGGACAAACATATTTGCCTGAGCGAGTTCTAGGCTGGCCTCTGCAATGCCACTCAGCCTACACTGTGGCCCCGGCTGTCACTTATCTCCTTGTGGTTCTAGCTCATAGCCAGCCAGCAGCTCATCCAGAGGCCTGTTGGCCTCTGTGATGTCCGGCTGAGCCCTGGAGAACCCGAGCCTGTCACATGCCCACCTCGGTGGCTCTCCCCGGTTTGGCTCCTGGTCCAGTGGCCCATCTCATCACACCAGATCTGGGGTCGGGGTTCTCTCTAACACCTAGTCAGCTGGCTTCCAAGGCTCTGATGTTACATTTGCCAAATCTCTCAAATTATAAATCTTAAATTCTGGGCTAGATTGAAACAAAGCTTCCACCTTACCCTTGCAAAAATAAGGAAACATTTTAGCAAAAGCCTCACATCTCTCCTTTCTTGGGAAGAATTATTCTTTTCTTTTTTAAAGATAATTCCTTCCTAGGTAGAATTGATGTGTTTTTATCTTGCTTTAAGCTGATCACAGATGAAAAGTTGAGTAGAGTCCCCCAAATCGTTTTTGAAATATTTCTGATCGGTTATAAGGTAGTGCCTGAACCCCCTCGTGCGCTGCTCCAGCCCGATGCTCCTCAGCCCTGGTTCGGTTCAGGTCTCGTTTGCACTTACAGGCTGGTGCTCCAGGCTGTCCCCAGCTCCTTCCAGAGGTCAGTCTCAGATGGGTTCAGACAGGACTGCAGCAGGTCGATGGCTTTCGGGGTGAGGAGGGGTGAGATCACTTGAGTGGCAAGACCATCCTCAGGGCACTGAGTCAGGATCTGGGGGGGGGAATGGAAGGCATGAGGAAGACCAGCTGGATGGGTGGGAGGGAGCGCAGAGTCCCCACTCCTGCTACAATGACACCGGCTCGTCTCCCTTAGAGCCCAGGTGCTCTCGGCTCTGAGCCCAGCCTACCGAGTTTGTTGTGGGGTATGATGCATCACAGGGTTGGTGTCTTAGAGGTCAAGCAGAAAGTCATGTTGGATTGAGCGAGGTGCAGACCTCACAGCCTCCCTGCCCCGCCCCCTCTCCCAACCTCTGACCCTTCCCTGGCCCTTTCGTGACCTCCACTTGTCCCTCTCCCATACACATCCTCCCCTTACTCACGAAGTTCAGTGTTTGGAAGAGAATATGCACGAACTCGGGGGCACTTGTCTCCTGAAGCCTGAGGGCCAGCTTCCCCTGAGGACACAGGGCAATGTCTGTCACCACCTTTCACTCTATGGAATCTTCACCAGGACCCCAGCACCATACAGTTGTCTTAGGTCTGATCCTCTCCAAAAGAGCAAGACAGATAAGAAACTAGGGAAGGGAAAGGCTGGGGATGGTCAGAAAACAGAGGACCATGAGGGGAAGAAGGCTGGGGACTTGTAGGGAGACACTGACCAGGAAGTTCAAGCTGTACTTGACCTTCTGAAAGCAGTCAATGTACTGTTCCCGTGTTATCCCTGTGGGAAAAGAAGCCAAGGCAGGTCACAGAGCATCCCAACCCCACCCACTCCTCTCCCATGGTCCTTTGCACTCACCCTGAGTCTTGTTCTTCTTCTTTCCAAGTTTCCTCTTCTTATGGCTGGCCTTTGCCTGGGCCTCTTTCAGCCTTCCTGTGAATAGCTCGATGTCCCTCAGGACATGGTTCAGCACTTCCTGGACCCCAAAACCATGTCCTTGAGTGGGCAGTTAAGCTTCCCCTGGAACTCCTGCCCCTGCCTCCGCCTTTTACTACACAGACCCCCACCAAGCACCCCGGTTCCCCCTCAGCCAAGCTTTCTCTGGCCACTTTGGGGCTCTGGTCTTCTTGGAGTAATGAGAGGGTTCCTGTCCCCCTTTACCCCAGGTTCCTAGAGCCTCAGCAACTCTAAGACCATCTATAGTTACCTCATCCAGCCCTGTGTGCTCAGGGGATGGTGACCGCCTCAGAGGAGGTAAAGCGAAAGCATTTGGCTCTCGGGCACTAGGATAGTGTGGCAGAAGCTTCGGGGACGGAGGGATGCCTGCAATATAAGGGGACCATGGGCCTGAAGATGCTTTGACCTTTGATTTGAACTTTCCTCTCCACCTTCCCATACACCCCAAACTTACTGTGCTCTGGGGTCATTTGGTGGAACGGCTCTGGAGGGGACTCTCGCTCTAAAGGGGGTGGCTGCTCCATAGGGAGCGGCCTCTCTAGAGGAGATCCCTTCCATCTCTCCGGGCCCGCGTAAAGGCTTCCAAATCGAGGTCTGCCGAAGACATGATGAATTGTGTCTCTGAAGTGGTTCTTAGGGTGGAGAAATCTCTTCCTAGAAACCCCATCCCTGCTGTCTTGTCAGTGTCTGGACCTTCTCAGACTCCCTTCTGCTTTGTCTGCCTGGTCTCCAGGCCTTCTTGGGCCCCAGGGAGCTAAGCTGTCTCCAGGGACAGCCTCAGTGCTTTGTGGGTCCGGTCTTTTCTCCATGCCCAATCTCTGCCTTGGTTTTTTCTCACCTCTAGGCCTCATTGATTGTGCAAGAGGATCTTAGGTTCCCCAAGGAGTAGAGCTAGGGGTAACTCCCTGTGCCCTGTGGTATGAGGCCTCACATGCAGCCAGCTGCCTACCTTTGCTCCATCTCCTCCTCCAGGGCCTTCTGCAGGCTGGTCCTCAGCCGCTGTGCCTGAAGAAAGAGCAGTCAGGCAGGTGGTGTATATGGGTGTGCATGTGCACTTGTGGGGTGGTCATCGAATCCCACCCCTGGCCACTCACCCCCACTTCTTGGCACTGGAAGAGCAGAGTGCTGTTGCCTGGCAGGCCAGACTCCTGCACAGTAATGGACAATACAGAGTTGTAGGAGCAGGTGTTGAGAGCCACATCCATGGCCTTGATATTATCCAGCCGATAAGAGTCCAGCTCCTCCTGGGTCAAACAGAAATTAACTGTGAGGCCACTGAGAGTCAGGTTTGGCTTCTGCAAGCTCTTGCTGCCTCTGCACCCTGCTGGCCTGTGGCAGGGTGCAATCTACCCTGACTCTTGTCCCTTTGTCGCTAGCCCCTATCTTCTGTTCTTTCCTAGGCTTGAGTGTGCACTGTTTATGAGGAAAGATGGCTGTCATTTTGGCCGTGGAGGTGTGGAGTAGAGGAGCCTGGGCTGCCTAGCGCCCCCTTCTGGGTGTTGTGGGAGGGCTGACCTTGGTCTCAATGTCCAGCAGCTGGAGCCAACCATCTTTGACTTGCAAGATCAGGTCTTGGCTCCACACCCGGCCTTGTGCGTCCATATCCTGCAGCTTCTGTAGGACATCCTTGGGTTCTTGGATTCTCTGTGTCCCCAGCTTACATGTCATCAGGTGCTATAAAAGGAGAAGAAGAGGCCAGACAAGGAGAAGTTTTGGAGGAGTGCCAGATGTGGGAAGCTGAGGTGAAAGACAGCAGAGGAGAAATGCACACCCCTGGTTATCTTGTGGGGAGGTCACAGACTCCCTGTGGAGCACCCTTCAGGGGCAGTCTGTAGGCCAGGGTAAAGCGGTTGGGCTAGAGATGGGGTCTCCAGGCCCACATCTGAAAGGCTGCACAAGGAGTTTTAGGACTCCAAAGATGGACAGTATAGTAGCAGGACTACAACCACCCAACTAATGATGTCTGAACTCCTAAGTGGGTACAGCACGCTTACATCAGTCCTTGCCCTCCTTTGTTGAGTTTGGAAGCTGATACCCTGTCGGCCTGATCTTCCTCCTCACTGACCTAGGCTTCCTCCCTGCCTGTCTCTTACTGCTTCCCATACTCAGAAGTCTTTTCTTCCTCTGGCAGTCCGCCACTTGGGTCTCTCCAGAAGACAAAGTCCATCTTTTAATTCTTGTTCAGAGATCTATCTCTTTTCAAGTGCTTGTGCACTGCTCACCTGGCATTTGGGAGTTTTTCCCTTATCTATCATTTTCTAGGAACACTCTTATCTCCTAGTGACATGAGCCGCCCTCTTTCCATTCTGGTTTCCTGTTCCAGGGAGATGCCGTCCGCCTTCTGCCATTTGATCCTCATCCTGGCCCCAGCCCGCTCTTCTCCCTGCTTTCACAGCGCTGACTCATGGGATCCTGAACCCTATCATCCTGAAGCTGTCTCCTCTTGCCCTCTGGGTTTCAATGAAGCCAGTTCACAGATGCAACTTCAAAATGAAGCCAAGTTCTCCGGCCTCTCCCCCACTGGCTGAGGGGCCCTAGATCTATGGCCTTGTAGGGTTTTCACTCTCTCCTGTCTCCACTATAGCCTGAACACCTGAGACTGCCAGGCTGAGGGCACCCTGTGTTGTGGCCCCTGCCACATCCTCAGTGATGTGTAGTCTTCTGGCCACACCCTTGGGGCCTGTGCTTTGCTTTCAGTGTGGTGTTGACAGCCTTTCTGGTAACTGGAAGGCAATCTAGAAGTGACATCATCCTCCTGGGTGGGGCTAGAGACTGAATTCCAGCAGCATAGCCTGCCAGAGATCTTGGGCCCTGATACACCTCCTCTCCCACCGGCCCTCTCAAATCGTGGAGAGCAGCAGCTCTCATACCCTTCTTCTTCTAACCATACCTGCGAGCAAAGAGAAGCTCTGTGGAAATGGATGTGGTAAGAGGTGGGTCAGGAAACAAGTGGGGTTGGGTGGGGGTGATTCTAGGTGTCTCCCAGCCTATCTTTCTGCACCTCTCTGATCTGGGAATCAGACACCTTCCTCCCCCCTCCCCGGCACCTGCTCTGCCAACTCCCAACCACCACTCCTCCTCCCTGTGCATAGAAGGTGCTCAGTTAGATTTCAGGCTTTTTGGAACCAAGACTAGCAAATTTGGCTTAGTCAGGCTTTTGGCTTCTTCAGCAGGGCCTTGCATGAGGCATCTATGTTTTTTCAGGGTAGTGGACACATAGGACCTCTTATCTTTAGTCAGAAAATACCCGGGGCCCTAAAGATACCCACCTCTACCCTGTGCTGCAGAAGGGTGGGCTCTGAGGTCAGCCTCTGGGAATATTCCTTCCGGTGCACTGTGGGATAAAAAAAAACAGGGACAGGAAGTGCCAGAAGGGTGAGATGAAGCTTAGATGATTGCAGGAGAGATCAGTGTGAGGAGGGAGAGGTCAGGGAATGGGGAGCAGGCAGGAAGTTCAACTTAGCTAGGAGCTGAGTGGGCAGAGAAGAGGGGTGGGTAAGGGCAGCTTACAGTAAATGGCTTTGCTGCTGGGCCGGGACATGTTGATGCTACCAAGTACAGCACCCTAAAACCCCAAGACAAACAGAGACAACAATCAGAGAGAGAGAGGAAGATGAGCACGAGGCCCATGGGGGGCAGAAAGCTGCTATGGCTCCCACCTGGGTTCTGGGACCAGACCCAAAGCCCCTGGCCCTGGGGAGCCTTTCCAGAGCCTTCTGCAGCAGTGACCTCTCCTGCAGATCCCTTTATTCTTGGTGCCTAGAGGCCTTGAAGGGCCTGGAAGACCCAGCTCAGCTGGACCCCAGGCCAGGCCCTGGGCCTCTCACTATTTGGATCTGAGACTATATCCTACCTTGGGCCTGGCTGTGAAAGATGCAAGATGAGTGATCTGTGTTCACTTCTGTAGGGAAGACAGGCTCACAGCCCTTCCTACCTGAATAGGCCTCCTCCAGCCCCACTTCGATATTGCAAGCAGGGAGGAAGCAGATGTCAGCCCCTAAGCTGGGGACATTCTCAGGAGGAAAGTGTGCATTTACCTGTCTGCGAGGGGGCTCTGGACAGCTTGTTGGTGATCTGCATTTCTCTGAGTGTCCAGACATAGCTCAGTCTCTTTGCCTTCCGGACTCTATATTCTTTCCCAGAGATCTTCTCTCCCCCACCTTTGAAATCCAGCTCGTGGGGCTCCTCCCTGATGAAATTCTCCTTGGCCACCACCCCGCCCACAGTGTCCTCTGAAGGCCTCACCGGGTCTCATATGTATGTTCCTCTCTGACAGTGGTGGTTAAGCAGCCCCCATGGCCACACCAAGCCTCTCATATACACACCTTGTCTGGTCTCCACCATCTCCCATTTTCACTGAGCACTATTTTAGAGGCTTTCACCCTCTTCGGTTATTTAAATCCTCAAGACACAATCTGTGAGGCGAGTACTATCGTTGCCCTCACTAGAAGTCTTAGGACTCTGATACTCACAGAAGGTGCTATGTCTGAAGTCAGAGTGATCATTTTTTTGTACTTTAAACAATCCATTGAACTGAAATATTGTATGCTGACTTCTATTTATTTTGATACATCTTTTCCCCATGGTGATTTAGATGATCTTTATGCCAATATAAATATTCCATAGATATTTGCCATTTGCGTATACACCTGCTCAAGATCTCACATTGTTCAGCAAGAAGAACACTGAAGATGAAAGACCTGACACAATTAACTAGGTACAGTGAGAATCTGCTCCAAATATTTGTATCTTTCTCTGAGATGAATGTACCAAACCCCTGTTCAGTTAAGAAAGCCATCCTTACAAGACAGCACAATTCTTTATTCGTAAGTAGGCCTGGGACACTCAGCCACTAGTTAGGTGCTGCCTGGCAGAGCTGCGTCCCTAGCTCATGCCGTAAATTCGCAGCTTCCAACAACTCAGGCTCCTTCCCAGTGGTTCTCACAAAGCACCTTCTCTGGGCAGCTGGGCTGGAGATTCAGAGGAGCCCAGGGCCTTTCTCTTTGGCTTCCTCCTTTTTCTGATTATTTTCCTGGACACGTTTCAGGAAGCTATCTAAATCCTGAGTGTTTAATATGCACAATACACATTAATCCTCTTGGCAAGTATCTTCTCCTTAACTTGCTTGTTTACAGCAATGCCAGAAGCATGCTGGGTGACTCTGTAAACTTCCGATTTTGCCATGGTAACATTATTGTGGCGTTCCCTTAGTGTCTACAATATCATCTTTTTTGTAGATTCATATGTGAGTGGCCAAAGCAACAACCCCATGTTTTATAAAAGGCTTAGAGAGTGTGTTATGAGTTCTCTTCCTCTTTCCCTTTATGTTTGTCATTTTGACAAATTACTGGAAGATGGTGGTTCTGGCCGAAAGGCCACAGTGATTATTTAATAGAGAATGAACCCAGACCTGTCTGCCCACACATACTGTGTTTTAATTATGTATAAATGCATCCCCACCCTTGGGCAATGGGCTGGCACTGAGTGGGTCTAGAGCTTTGTCTGTTGAAAAGAAATGAAATGTGTGTGTGTGTGTGTGTGTGTCTCTGTGTGTGTGTGAGCGTGTGTGGGGGGGGCACAGGAATGTTATTCATGCTTGTCAGTCAGGGCTATGTGTCATCTGAAGGAGGAATGTATGCGTCATGAATTGGTGTTGGATTGTGGGTCTTCTTCTTTCCATGGTGCACCTGATATACAGAAGAACTTTGAAATACTCCCGGGCAAAGTGTAAGAGATCACCCACACCCATTTATTAGGACTATTACGGAAATAGTTACACAAATCTGATAAAACTCAGTCCTTGGAGAAATGTATCTCCAGTAAACAGGGGATTTTATAGAGGAGGAGGCTAGACTTCTGTTCTCTTGTTTGAGAAGATCCCTTTCTTCTCCAAGGAGGAATCCTGGAAGCCAGTTCCTACCCCTCACCCCCGTTCTGGTGTGAGTGTGACACTCACTTCCTCATTCTAGACGCGGAAGAGAAAGGAGCCTTGTCCCCGTGACCCCCAGCCCTCATCCTCTACCACCGGAGTAGTCCCTGTAGATTCCTGTGGGGAAACAGCTGTTGCTGAAGACCTGGACCACAGGAAAGGGAGGGAAGTGATTTGGGCCCCCCTAAGCCCTTGGAGAGCCGTGGCAGCCATCTCCCCATTGTTCATCAAATTTAGGAGCTCAAAGCAGAGAATGGACACCGGGGTGATTAACCCAAAGCAGATTCTGGAGCCCCTTGCTCGCTTCCTGACCCACCAGCCAGCAGCTGAGAACTGGAGAGGTCCTGGGCCGGAAGCCACTGCGGTGCTGCGCTCACCCTGGGATCCCCTGCAGCAGGGCCAGGCCCTGATCTTCCCCGGAAGATAGGCCCTTACCTGGATGCCAGTGTGGCCTGGTGGTGTTTGAGCTGGTGGTCAGGCAGTGGCAGTGGAAGGGCAGCGGCTCTGGTTGCTGTGTTAGGGCCCTGAGCCCTGTGGCAAGCAGGTGGCCCTGTGGTGATGAGGCTGTGGAGCAGCCACACCTGTGCTCTTTGGACTCTGGTAGGTGGAGAAGATTCTCAGGCCACCACCCACCTAGCACTGAACTGGACAGGAAGTACTTGTTCCAACTGATTCCTTTGGCTTAGACAGAGACCCTGCTTTCCAGATTCCTCCTTGCTGGCCTCACCTTAGGTGTGACGGTCCTCAGCACTCTGAGTTTTGGGTACCTCCTCTGGGGCCCCTGGTGATTACCAGGCATTGAGGCTGGGAGCAGAAAGAAGGGGCCTCCAGGGTGTAGAGTGTCTGGGTTCTATGATTAGGGGAAAGTCAGCTGGCAGCAGACTCTGGGCATGGGGGAAGCTGTGGGTTGGCACATGTGCTGTGTGTACATGTGGGCTGCACTCATGGGCACGTGATCCTGTGCACCCAAGTGATGTATGTGAGTAGGACTCAGACCTGTCAGAGTAGAAGGGCGTGGGGCACAGACCCCTATGGCCATCCATGGAGGGCAGAGATTTGTTTTCATCAGGGCTCACCTTGCTCTACGCTTCCTTCTGCTCCCTTTCATCCAACAAAGAGCACTCCAGCCCACTCATTCCTGTTCCTACTCTTCCAATTTCTTTCCTCCTCCACCCCACTCCTTGCTCCTAGACCTCTAGTGGATACCTGGCAAGTTCCAGAAAAGATGGGAAGTTGAGGCCTCCTGTTCATATTCAAGAACCTTCCCTGATCCTGTGCTATGCTTCAAGTAAATACCTCCCTTGGCAACCGAGCAGACTAGGCTCCCTGCCTTCTGGGATCTCACAGCACAGAGAGGGAGGCTAGATATAAACAGAAATGTGAGGGGAAAAGCAGGGTAGGAGGGGACAGTGTAGGAGTTGATCCTGGTGAGACTGAAGCCCAGTCCCTGCTGGGGTTTGAGTCTGTGATGGAGGCTCCACCGAGTCCAGGATGCTGGCTGCACCTGCACTGCCGTCTTCAGCTTCCCTGGGACTAACCAGTCCAGGAGATCTGTCCTGGTGGCCTGGAGCTCAGGGACTGTAGCCAAAAAGGAGCCTCCCCACCTGGGCTGGTGTGGGCTCCTGAGAAAGTCCATTGTGCAGCCAAACTCTTGGCTCCAAGGTCAAGGTGCCTGTTGGGCTAACATTGGTTTATGATCCTGTGGGAATCATCCCTCCTGACCTCCCTGGCTGTCCTGATCCTGGGGCCTTGTGGCCTTCCTTTGTTTTGTTTTGTTTTGTTTGTTTTTAAAGCCCAGAACAATCTCCGTGTTGCCCCTGCTCAGAAATCTCAGCCCAATCTCTATCAGGGACACAGGCTTGGATACGTAGCCAAGACTTCATTTCCACCCAGCTCAGGCCAGGCCTTATCCTTTCCACAGGTCTCTTCCCAGCTCAGTGTGAGCATAACACAGACTCATGGCAGAGAGAGTGGCTCAACTGAGTATCCCTCTCTTTCTCTGTCTCTCTCTCTCTCTCTTCCCACCCCCTCTCCACCTAGGATACCTAATGGGGAGACCTACGATCACGCACATCTTCTCATATTCTCTGCCTCCTCTAAAGCCTCTCGACTGCCCAGGACTGTGGGGACTTTGGCTCTTTGCTTCTAATTATCTGTTTCACAAGTTCCTCTATTTTGGGGTTGCTATGAGGGGGATGTCTCCATCTCTCACCTTCCCTGAGGACCCAGATGGTTTTCTGCTACATTCTAAAAAAGAGAACTCCAGGCTGGGGATTTAGCTCAGTGGTTCTAGCACCTATCTTGAGAGTGCAAGGGTCAGGGTTCGATCCTTGGTAACCACATACAACAATGCTGAGCATGGTGACTCATGCCCACCAGCAATCAGAACCACATACCCCAGTGCCAGGAGTGGTGGCTCACACCTGTAATCCCAGCACTTGGGAGGCAGAGGCACGAGGACTGCTGTGAGGTCAAGGCTGAGCTCAGGACCAGCCTGAACTACAAAAGCAAGATCCTGTCTCAAAAAAAAAAAAAAAAAAGAACTCCTAAACCAATGAATGGACAGTGGCATCCGGGGCACAAAGGGCAGGGCTCTCCTTGGGGTCATCAGGGAAGACCTCTCAGAAGGGGGACTACTGGGGCCAGCCCTTGGAAACCATGTAGGAATCTGGCCAATGCAGAGGTAGGAAAGGAAGTCAGGCAGAGGCAGTTCTGGATGGAAGGGTGACATGGTATGGGGAGGAATTTGGGTGGTGATGGTCTCTGTGTATATGGAAAGGGGCACAACAGGGAGGTGGTGGCAGGTGATAGGAGATAGGAATGTCTTTAGTACCTAGTACTGAGTAAAGTCTGCTGCATGGTTTTGCACAAAAGTGTGACAAGATGATTACAGGGTCCCCCTGGAGTGGCTTGTTCTCTTTGTATAAAGAAGGATGTATCAATCAGTGCTCACTAGAGAAACAGATTTAATATATGTATAAATACAGAAGGATTTATAAGGTAAGCTTACAATGACCACTTGTGTTTTTGTTGTGAAAGATTGCAAAAGGGCCACCTCCAGGTCCTCCAAAGTTCGAGGGCCTGGAGCTCACTGAAGCATCCACATGGTTCTATAACAGAAGCTAAAGAGTCTACCCTGGAAGCCGGGAGGTAATGTCAGAGGCAAAGGTAAAGACTAGAGCACCTATGCAAAATAGAAGTGAGCCTTCTTTTTTTATTCCCCTTTTATTCCATATGGGCTTTAACCCTATTGGTTGATGCCACTCATACTACCTTCAGTGAATCCATTTAGCCACACCCAGAACCACGCTAATACAATGAGTTGGATGTTTCTTATTCAAGTTGACCAATGTTAACTATCACAAGAGGCTACTGAGGACAGGGTGGGTTAGGCTCAAGGACATATATTTTCAGCTGAAGGGAGCAAGAAATCCCTCTGAGCCATCCTGCGCTTCCCGAGGACACAAGGCTGGGTCTCTCAGGAGCTCTAGAGAAGGCTCTGGTCAAAGCTGGAACTTGGGTGGGGGGGGAGCAGTGGCTCTGGGGAAACAAGCTTGGTGTTCTTGGAGGACACCAAGGGGCAGTGGAGACCTTGAAGGCCTATTCATGGCTTACCAGCTGTCAAAGATGGGATGTTGTCTTAGTTACCTTTCTTGTTTCTGAGACAAAATACCTGACATCCAAAGTTAAAGGAGGAAAGGTTTATTTGGCTCATAGCTTGTAGAGGTTTCAGTTTGTAGTTAACTGGCTCCAAGGCAAGATGTGACAACAGAGGGGCTTTGCAGAGAAGAAAAAATTCATGGTAGGCAGAAGGCAGCAAGGCAGCAAGCAGGGAAGTGATGAAGCAGCAGCCTGCCTCTGCTTTTTGTCCCTTCCAGGCCACCCCTCCTTTGGGTGGTGCCATTCACACTCAAGGTGAGACTTCTCATTCTCCACCTCCAGAACTATGCCAAAATGATCAGGGGGCCAATTTAGTAGTCACATACCCTTAATGCCAGTGTCACATATGTAATCCCAACATCACACATCTAGAACCAGCCACTTTTGAAGAGTCCCACCTATGACCGAGTGAGGCTTTGAGCCAATATCTAACCACACCAGCCATAACAAACGTCTCAGGATCATGGAACTGGAGCCTAAAGCAAAGTCTTACAGTGCCTCTTACTGGTGGGCTAACCAGATGAGGCCTAGCATAAATGTCAGGTGGGCTCTGGGGTTTGAGATGTGGTTCTCTGGGAGAGGAAGGGGAGTCTCATCCCTTCCCTGGGCACAGAAAGGCAAGTTACATCTCTGAGTAAGGCAGAGGAATCAACAACAGAGATTAAACTCTCTCTCTGTCTTTCATTTATGCTCCACAGGTAGAAGAAACAAATTTATATAAAGAAAATCAGGGCCCTGCTAAGTGACATGAAAAAGGGGATGTGGGTGAGAGCATAGGAATGAGAAGTTGACCTTGATGTGTGAATTTGGAGAAGACTATTCTGAGAGAGAAACCTGAGCTGAGACAGAGGAATAGGCAGGGAGCTAGGAAAGGGGAACAGCAGGAAAGGTCTCAAGGCTGGGAAGGAAGCCAGGGTGGCCAGTGTAGAAAGACTAGGGGGAGACCTGGTGTGACCTATATTTCATGTGCTGGGGACAACGCATTGTAGTGAAAGTGGAGGGGGTAGACCCAGAGGGACCTATAAGTAGTGGCTACAGTGATGACAGAGTACATCAGGGCCTAGGAAGTGGGAATATGGGGAAGATGGAGATACGCTGCAGGGGGAATGGACACCTGCACTGTGGATGGACTAGAGGGTTGCAAAAGGGGAAAGAAGGCTACCAGATAGCTCAGGTTTTTGACTTAACCAAACTCCATAAGTGGGTCACAGTGACAGTTAATGAGAAGAAGGTCTAGAAGATGAAGAATGAAGAATTTCAGTTCTACATGGATGGCTTTGTTATGTTGGGAAAGCAGGAGTAAACTTGAGTTGGGATTTCTGTGGCATGGGATGCTTGCAGTACAACTATCTCAAACCATGCAGTAAGAGACTCTTTGGGCATATGGGGAAAAGTTCACAATGCAAACAATGATAGGAGCTTGGCAATTGTTATATATACAAATTATACCCAGAGGCTGAAGTCT
Organism: Petromus typicus; assembly: GCA_004026965.1. NCBI lineage: Eukaryota > Metazoa > Chordata > Mammalia > Rodentia > Petromuridae > Petromus > Petromus typicus. Next base: position 10,076 of record PVIR01009086.1, on the reverse strand, counting down.
AGATGACACCACTGGAAGTTTGTGTAGATGAAGAGAAACGAACTTGGGCCTGAATCTAGTGGTGTCACACACTCCTGGTGTACAAGCTCAGGCTTCTCAAGATGGAAATCATGGCTAGGCAATAAAATGCTTATTCCCAATGAAGTCATCCGGGAAAGGCCTCAATACAGACTGACTCATTAAAGGTATGAGGGAAACTGCTTATAGAGGAATAAAAATGTGGGCAGACTTTTTATTTCTTTGTTCATGGGTAAGGGAAGGGTTCCTCATGGGCTTCATCAAGATGGCTGCAGAGAAGCTGAATCATCCAGAGAGGCTGCAAGTAGAGTTATCCGGATGGATTCATGACCGAAGCTTGCTGCAGTCAAAGCAAGTGTCTCCCAGAGCAGCTGTGTAGTGTGTGTCGTAGCTGCAGCTGGCTGTAAGTGTTCAGGGCAGTTGTAGCAGACAAATAAAAAGTACCTCTTTGGGAGTGTTGTTTGTCTTCTCTCTTGTGTCAGTACTCTGGAGGTGGTGGGTTCGGGAGTGAGATATGAGATGTTTCCAAATGTGTTTAGGGTGGAGGAACACAGCACCTATTTGCTGGTAGTGGAGAGGCCAGTGAGATGCAGAGGTGGACAAGAGATGGAGTTGAATGGAGATGGAGGAGCTGGTTTTTGGAGGAGGGTGAGGCAGGAGGTGAATTTGTCTGACTCTATTGCTGGGTCAGATTCTACTGAGCTCCCTGAGCTTGCCCATAAGGACGGAGAAAAGAGCTTGGGAGAAGTTGAGGGGCAGACAGCTAGTTTTCTGAACCAGACTAACATGAGAGGCTTACATTTTCAGAAGAAAAATCCAACCCTAAAATTAAGGGGAGTCCTAAATAAACCCACTAGCTTCATTTGCTTTTAGTTGATCTTGAACATCACTAACTTAGGGGGCCACCTAGCTGAGTGATATAGCATTAGTCGCTGACTAGCTTTGCGTAGACATCTCCTATGATGTGTGGGTTCCATTGACAATGGTCGCCTCTGCTGGCATATCTTCAGAGACTTGAGGACCACTGTAGAAGCTCTGATTCCTCTTTTGGGCCTGCAGATATCTGATGGGGGACTAACACAGGGTGAGAATGCTTGGCTCCTCTCCCTTCACACTCTGTCTCCTCTGCCACCCTGTGCCTTGGCTCAGATTGTTTCTGCACAAAGACATATTTGTCATTCGAGGGATATGAGTGCGGAACGGGTAGCTCAAGTTTGAGCTGCCTAAAATTTCTCAGTCTCTTTCATCTCCCTTCAAAGATGAAGACACCAATATAGGAAGAGCTGATCTATTAAAAAATTGCCAGGGTCATCATGACCAACAGATTATCAAACAGCAGTTTGCACAGGACCCTGTTCCAAACCACAGGGGCAGTACCTGCAAGCCCCAGGTATAGATCTTTTCTTAACCTGTCTCCCTGTCTGGACCTCTTGCCAAAGGACAGAAGAGTCTTGAAACTGAGGCTAAACTAAAATAGACATTTGGGGCACTCCATCTTCTCGGCTCTGCTGGCATATCAAATAAACATTTTCCCTGGCTCCAACAGCCTGTTCCTGACTCACTGGGTACCCTTTTGATGTAGTGAATAAATGGAGTTGGGATCAATTAAAGCCTCCAGAGCTCCCGAAACCCCTCTCATCTCGAGGTGGTAGATGGAAGTTGGGACCTCAGCACTACCCCCTGGGTGTCTCAGCCTCCTAATCCCTCACCCTGCAGCCAGCTCTGAGAACTTTCTTCTGAAACTGCCCAGCAGTTGATGTCGCTCCAGATCTCCTTGAACCCTTCTGCACACAAGGGTCTGGGCTTCCTCGGCTTGGACCTGTTGCTGAATCCTACACATGCTTTCGCCCTGCTCTGCACCCTTCCCTCCAGGTAGATGGCTCTGCAGCTGGATCTCTAGCTCCCTTCCCCTGACAACCTTAGAAGAAAGGCCCCGAGGGAGGCTTGAAATGTCTTTTGCTAGAGGCCTGGACCTGGGCTGCGGTTCAGGGGAGGCTCTCAGGAAAGCTCAGCAGGGGAACCACACACAAGGCTGAGAAAGGTCTGCCTCCAGGAAGGAAATATCCCTAGTGACCTCAAGGATGGGTCCTGCCCAGGCCCAACTGACACACAGGACAGCCGGGGCAAGAGAGGGAGATGTGTGCCCATCGCCACATGGACAGTCTCAGAGCTGCTGGCAGTCAGGTGGCCAGCTATGCCTTCTCTCTGGGCCTGGCGCCCTGCTATAGATACAGGGCAGGGGGGGCCTTGACCAGCGCCGTGTGATAATTCATACAATTCTGCTCCTGGCCCTGGTCCAACCACTGGCTGAGCCTGGTACAATGCAGCCATTCTAATCCAGGTGGTAAAAAACCATCCAGGAACGTGGGGCAAAGTTCATTGAGCAACATTACACAGAAAAAGGCGGGCTGTAAAACATAAAAGCCCAGTTTTGTGAAACAAATACACACTCACACAAACAAATAAACTGAGTCACAGAGAATAAATAAAGCCTATTTAAAAAACCTAAACAGAAGAAACGTTGCTGTTATGTAAATCTGAATGGAGAAAATCTTCGTGACGTGGTATAAAGCAAGAAAGGCTTGTTATAAAATGGGAATATTCACTTTTTAAAGAAAACAACAATGGTGACAGTCTAAATGAAGAAAAAGTGTCACCATGTGGATCTAAGGGTTTATTTGGTCCTTGTTCTATGTCAGGTACCCACCTAAATGCTTAATAGTGAACGTTCATAGCAACCCTTTGGAAGGATTTTCATTTCCTATCACTCAGGCACCAAGAAGACCGAGGGGTTAAGTACATGTCCCAGGTCACACAGGCAGTAGATGGCAAGAGTATGGTTTGGGCCTACGCAGCCAGGTTTGCAGAGCAAACACTGAAAAAAGTCTTATCTCAAGACGCATATAGGGGAGGATGCTTTGAGGCTTTATTTATATATATATTTTTGGTAGTCTCTTGATTTCCCCTAAAGAACATGTTATCTTGGTCATCAATGTATAATCACTCCCACCTTACCCACAAGAAATAAAAGATAACTTAAAAATAATAAATAAGACAAGAAATGTTCCAGAAAGATAGTCTTGCTGCATGTCGGGACCCTGTCCTGCCCAGGGCTGGTTGTTGAGGGACAGGATGAGGGCTGGGAAGGCTGCTGTGTGTGCCCCTCCTTGCCATGGACCCAGAGGCTCTGGGCTGGGCCAGGGAGGAACCAGCCTCCTCACTGCGGAGCCAGGTCCAGCCCTGGAGAGATGGTAAAAGCCAAGTTTGCATGTGTATGTGTGTGTGTGTGTGTGTTTGTGTGTGCGCGTGTGTGCTCGTGCCTGTGTATGTGTGTTTGTGTGTGCGCGTGTGTGCTCGTGCCTGTGCACGTGTGTACTCGTGCCTGTGCGTGTGTGTGTGTAGGTGTGTAGAGCCCTCACAGAGGAATCCAGTGTCTCTCATCTCTGGGGCCCAGCCCTCCACGTGGATTCCCATCCCACACAAAACAAGGGTGCTGCTGGGGCCTGCTCAGTGGCCTTGAGGCCATCACCACCCAGCAAGAAGACTGCTGGCCCCTGCACAGCACAGAGCAAAGGACTCTGTAGGAACATTCAGTTTGAATCCTGCCCTGGCCTGTAGCTGTGGGCCTGACATCTGAAGTTCTTTGAGCATGAAGTTCATCATTTGTTAAAATGGCTGCTGCTGTACATTGCCCTGGCACATGCCTGTATTTCAGCTGTAAATGAGGCTGAGGCAGGAAGACCCCAAGTTTGAGACCTCCCTGGGCAACTCATTGGGACCTGGTCTTGGAATAAAATAATACAAAAATCTGGGCATGTAGCTCAGCACTCCCTAAGTTTAATTCTTAGTACTGCATAGGGGAAAAAATAGCTGATTCCAAAATTTGTACACAATATAGGTACATAGGTCACACTTGTGGGGAGGGGGTATCAATAAAAGTGTCAAGTCAGCCTCCCTGTGCTGCTGCCAGCCTTCTCTGTGGAGGCCCTGGAACAACGTCCCTTCCTGTGAAAGGCCTTCCCCCTGCTTCTTCAGCCGCCCAGCAGGTGCTGCACTCAGCAGGCTGCCATCTTGGTCTCTCTAGCGTGGTTTCTCAGCCACCTGCTGCCCCCAGAATCCCCGCGAAGTATGGATGAAATGCAAAGGCCTAGACCCCACTGGGACAGTCCAGGCTGCAGTCTCAGAAGTCAGCTCTTACCTTCTGTCCAGGGTTGTGATGGGCGCAAATGCTCCAGCACCGTCCTCCCTCAAGTGTGCTCCCAGAGGTGGCCAGGCCAGGCTGGAGCCTGAGCAGTGTGGGTCTGCCCCTCTGGCAGCTTCTTGCCATACCTCCCAGCCACCCACAGTGCCCTGTGGGGTGCCTGTGCCAGGCACAGGCAGCGCCATTCCAGAGGGGCTTGCTGGGCTCCTGACCGTGTGCTATACCTGGGGCTGGGAGCCCAGTCCTACCTGTGGTCATCGGTAGCTTTTGTGCCTAGAATGTTCATCCGCACAGAGGTGTCAACAGGCGGCCTCACAGGGCTCCTGGAATGAACTTGCTGAATGCTGCCTGTGGCTCTGTGTCCTCCTGCCAGGCGGGGATCACAGCCCTGTGAGAGGGCGCAGAACACTGGTCACCCGACCAGGTTCCAGGACACTCCCTTGGTGGGAGTAGGCAGCTATGGCGCAGCTGGTGGGGGGTTGCCTGCTGGCTATCGGTGAAAAAGGCCTGCACAGAGGACGCAGGCTGCTCCACTCTGCAGCTGGCCGTGTCTTGAGGACAGGCCCTGGAAGGGACTGTGCCCTCAGAAGGGCCACGGCCTCTGTAACACAATACAGACATACACTGTGCCTGGCCCTTTAGTGCCCTCTGAATGTGACCTCCCGGGCTGCAGAAGCACTGAGATCCATCACCCTTAATTCCTGACTCTGAGCTGCCCCCTCCAACACCATGCTCACTGACAGACGAGGCGAGGGCTTATCCCACCGTCCAGCTCTCCCCATCAGCACTGCTCCTAGGCGGGGCTCCGGCGCGAGTCCCTGGAGGGTCGACGCTCTCTGTAAGGCCAGCCCTTCAGTTTCTTAGGACTTGTGCTTTCTCTTCTGTGGCTTGACCCGAACCAGAACCCCAGGTTCACATGAACGCTTGAAGCCTGTTTCCTTATCCTGAAACGCAGACATCGCAGCTGCTAGTCCCTGGATGTGGGCCCTGGCAGGGTCTGTGCTAGGCACGCCGCACTCCTGGGGCAGTGGTGGCTTCCGAAGGTTTTTGAGCCGGGCTAGCGCCAGGCCAGTGGCTCTTGGCTGTCTGCAGAGAGGTGAGGGGTCCCTCTGCTGTACAGTAGGGGAACTGCAGTAAGGAAAGACCTGCGGTACCGCCCTCTGGGTTGCTCGCGGAAAGACAGGAGCTGCAATGGTGTGGAGGGCACTGCCAGGCCAGTGCCTATCATGCCCTTGTTCCTACAGCAGGCTGCCCTTTGAGGGGCGATTCTACGGTGAGGCAGGGGTCAGGAGGACTGGACCACCCCTGGGAAGGAGAGGCCGAGTGAGGCAATGGGAGCAGATATGGGTGGACAGAGGCCCAAAGGGGCTTCCAGTGGGGACACTGGTAGACTTGGAAGACCCCTGAGTTTGTGTGACTCCTGTGCTTACCATGCGTGGTAGTAGCTCTTATGTACTGAACACCTCTCTGGCAGGAACTAAGCGGCACCTGATGGCTATTATCTCTTTACTTTTCAATAATGCTACAAATTAGGTATGTTAGGTCCATTTCATGAACAGGAAAGTAAGGCCTGGGTGTGTAAAGCCGTATATCCTGGGTCTGGGAGCACGGGCTGGAAGCCATGCTGTTTACAGCACAGCCTTTCCACCGACCCCACTGCCTCATGTCTGGTCTGGTCCCCGTCCCTTCAGTGGGCAGACGCAAGCTCCTCAAGAGAATGGGCCCTTCTTTTTCCCCTCCTCCTTACCGCTGCTCTGTCCCAGGGGGCGGGGAGCTTCAGCCGCAGATGAGCCCCTGTTTCTTTGCACCTCTGGCGTCGCCATGGAACCATCTGCTGGTCATTTAGCCACTGCCTCCCAGACACTTCAGGCTCACTGTGCTCTAGACCGAAGCTGCCTTCTCTGCGCTCTTGGCTCTTCATTACAGCATCCGTATCAGGCTGGGCTCCCACTGCTCACCGCCCACTACGCAGTCATCGAGTTCTGCATTTTTCTTCATGAAGGCTCCAGAATCTGCTCACAGTTTTACTGCCCTGCTGTCCCTGCCATAATGCAGACACCCCAACCCACACTCATGCCACTGACCTCCTTATAAATCCTTCAGTGTTTCCTAGCACATACAAAACAAAACAAAACAGACCCTTCATTGGTTCTCTGACTCCATGTGCTTCACACCTTCCTGCTCCACACTCAGGCTCAGAAACTACCTGACGCTCCCTCACGAGAGCACACTCGCCTCACTCCACACTCCACTGTTCCTTCCATCTCTCTCCCTTGTGTGCCCGGATAATACCTATTTCTCTTTTCTATCTCACTTTTCCATCTCCTCTTCTGCAGCACCGGAGATCGGACTCAGGCTCTTTGCCCTCCAGGCAGATTCGAAACCGCTGGGCCACACCCCGGGCCTGACCATCTCCTCTTTTGAGAAGGGTTCCTGGTGTGCCCGACACACTACACCCTTCAGCCGGGTCAGGCATGCCTGCCTTTGTGGGCTGAAGTGGCATGCCTGTTCTTTCCTCTGTGTGATGTTCAGACCCTGGTGGATACCTTAGTTGTATTTCATACTAGACAGTGAAGTGCCTGACAGCTAGTGGGCAGTGATCACTGAGTGAGAGGAAGAATAAAGGAAGGAAGTAAAGAAGGAGGGAAAGAAGGAAGGAGGGAGAGAAGGAAGGCGGGAAAGAAGGAAGGAGACCAGAAGTTAGGAGAACAGTGGCGGATAGAGGAAGGAGTGGCCCAGAACCTGCCGTGAGGGGGTAGGCTGTGTCTGTGGGACAGATATTTCCCATTTCTGGCTGCCCTCAGGGGTCACTTCCCCACTTGTTCCTCCCTCTATCCTACAGCCTGTGACTCTTGCACACTAGCATTGGGAGGCCAAGGGGCCTGGAGGTGATCAGACAGCTCATCTTACCTCCCTCCCAGAGGGACCTGCCAGCTTCTCCAGGGAGACTACGGGGAAGGGACATGTACACGAAGAGTGGGGCTCAGCTCTCCTTGCCCTCCCCATGCGCAGCGCCCTCTGCTGGAATCCCAGTTGTGCACATTCCAGTGTGTTGCCAGCCTTTGTTCCAGTTGTCTGGGGTGGGTCCAAGCCAGAGGTGAAAGGATTGAGCTCTAGCCAAGGAGACTAGAGGACAGCCAGCAGGATGAGGGCCAGAGCAGGGCAGTGGTGAAGAGATGAAGTCTGAACGGGGCCTTGAAACAGCGGACAGGCGAGGGCACTGCTGCCAGGAGGACAGCCTGAACGAGGCTCAGGTGTTCGGGACAGGGAGCAGCTGTTTCACCTGGGGCTGGGCTTCTGAGATGAAGCAGAAGGAAATCAGCTTGGAAGGGACGTTGGAACCATGTCCTGAAGTTTGAACTTTGTTTTTATTTTGTTTTTGAAACAAGAGGTCTTGCTTTGTAGTTCAGGCTGGCCTTGAACTCGTGGCAATCCTCCAGCCTCAGACTTCCAAGTACTAGGTGTGTGCCGCCACTGCGCTGATCCAGTGGTTCTGATTGAGACCCACAAGACAGTGGGCGGGACTGGAGCCATAGTACCTGCAAGCCAGGTAGCTAACCCCCAGTGTCTTTCTCCTATTGGACAGTGAAGGCCCCATCCCACGTGGTGGCCAGCAGGGGGCAGCACTAACACACGTTCCTTTAGGTCAGGACGCATCCAGCTCAGGACTCCAGATCTTGAGAGGACTAGGGTGCTGTGGCCTTTCTGGGAATGGAGAGACATACCAGGCACAAAGGCAATAGGCCAGCTGTGCACAGTTGGGGACGGGAGAGGCTAGCCGGCTAGATAATGGGCACTGGAGCAAGGTGAGGTGATCTTCCTGGGCATACACTCTTTCCCAGTGGGGGACCCTTAGCTTTGTGAAGTGTCTGAATGAGGCCTCTGGGGGGGCGCTCCAGTCCCTTTGGAGTCAAGCCAAATCCCGAATGGAGCTTGGGAGACATAGTGCCCCGTTACTCCCTCCTTCTCTCCCTTCCTGAGTAGGATGAGTAGGTGGTCAAGATGATAGGAAGGCACTCGTGTGGGCATCCGATAGATACCTATACAGCAGCCCCTGTGTGAGGGACAAGGACGTAAAGAAGAAAGTGCCCTTATTAAGACAGCACCCGACCCTGGTGCCCAGTCCTCAGAGTAACAGCATGGTACTGTACTCTGTGGAGTAACTGCGGCTCTGTGGAGGAAAAGGACTCAGCGTTCTGGAAGGTTTTCAGAGGAGAGGCTACTGCTGTGGAAGTTCTGACAAAGGAAGAGACACTGAAGAAAGGCCTGGATTTTACCAGCTGGAGAAGGGGCCTCCTGGGCAAGACCCAGCATGAGCAAAGGCTTGGAGCTGAGGCCACGGTTAGAAGCTGCTAAGGGACAGGCAGAGCTGTTTGTGTGCTTCAGGGACCACTCAGTGTTTAGCCAGCCCTGTGATTGTGCCTCTCACCTCAGCCCTTCCGGTGCTATGATCGCTTCACAGAGTCTAGAGGCCATAGCAAAGCGGCAGCCCCGGTACCGAAGGCGGGAGCTGACTTCTCTGCCTCTCCGGGGCCTCCAGGGACCTCCCCCTCGGCATCTGCATCTCTGGCCCTGAGAGCTTCTGGTTAGAATCCTGTTCTTAAACAGTTACTTATTTGTCTGTGTTTTAACCTTTTCTCTTCCCTTTTGAAAAATTCTCTCGCAGATTCCACTTTTGCGGATCCGAGAGATCTTCTAGAGCCTAGGTCAGAAGGACAGGGCAGGAGGCTGAAGTGCGTGAGGGAGGAGGCGAGCTGGGGCCAGACCTCTGGGGCCTGTGCTGGTTTCCGCAGGTTGACTTCATGCCCCAGGCCCCCGCTGTCAGTCTGGAAGTGGTGGGAATCCTTAGAGGACCGGCCCCTCACCCTGGGCTTTCTCTTCCAGATGAAAGGCGGCCAGTCCTACTTTCTCCCCTTGACTTGGTGAATAATACCTGGCTTCCTTTGAGAGGAGACTGTCCGTTCCTTAATTTCCACATCGTTGCTTGGTGTCTTTTTTCAAACACACATTCTAATTCCTTTCACGTAGAGAGGCTGAGACCCTTCCAAAACTTGAAATTCTGCACCTTTTGGATTCAAAATTTCACTGTAGCTCATTTTTTCTTCTTGCATTTTATTATAAGTACTTAAATTCCAAAGACATTTCCACATTTTAGATATTTTGCCATACAGCACTCCACTCCCACTTTTTATTTTAGTCCCTTCAGACTGCTAAACAAAATGCTATAAGCTAGGTAGCCTACAAGCAACAGAAATGCATTTCTCTGGGAGAATCGGAAGTCTGCAATCAAGAACCTGCTCAGGCCTCATAGGCAAAGGAAGGTACCTCCTCAGAGTCTCTTCTGTAAGAAAGGAATCACTCAAAGACTTCTACCTCCTGACGCCATAACCTTGGGGATTAGGATTTTAACACACAATTTTTTTTTTTTTTTTTTTTTTGAGACAGGGTCTTGCTTTTGTAGTTTAGGCTGGCCCTAGCCCTGAGCTCAACCTTGAACTCATAACAATCCTCCTGCCTCTGCCTCCTGAGTGCTGGGATTACAGGCCTGAGCCACCACGCCCGGCACTGTGGTATATGGAACTGATTGTTGGTGGGCCTGAGACTCTATGCCCGGCATTGTTGTATGTGGTTACTGGGGATCGAACCTAGGCCCTTGCACTTGCGAGGCAGGCACCAGAACCACTGAGCTAAATCCCCAGTCCATTAACACGTAAACTCTGAGGAACACAAACATTTAGACCATGGCGGCCTTTTTCTCAATAATCATCTCATCTTCCTAAATTGGGAACACTCATCTTTTCCTTGCCTAGGGCCCTTCAAAAATAATTCTTATATTTTAACATCATAGCAGAGAAGT
>PVIR01009085.1:0-54260 GCA_004026965.1 Petromus typicus | reverse complement strand
GATGTTGAGCATTTCTTCATATAATTCTTAGCTGCTCTTACTTCTTCCTCTGAAAAGTATCTGTTGATTTCAGATGCACATTTTTGATTTGGGTCTTTAAATTTGGGTGGACTTGTTTATAGCAGCTCAGTTTGTGATTGCTAAGTCTTGGAAGCAATCAAAATGTCCATCAACTAGAGACAGAATAAAGAAGATATGGCTTGTTTATAGAATGGAGTATTATTCTGCTATTAAAAATGATAAAATTGAGTCATTCATACTCAAATGGATGTACTTTCAGGACAATCTCATAAGTGAAATAAATAGGTCACAGATGTGTAAATATTGTATCTTTTCTCTGGTATGAGAAAATGAGGATGTAAATGGGTTCTAGTATATACAGTTGATATTGTGAAATAGAAAAATACTTAAAGGGAAAGAGGGTGTAGGGGTAAATAATGAGGGGAAAAAGAATGTGATAGTAATTTTTTAAAAAAAGGAAACAAAGTTTATGTATATAGGGGGTGTGGTGTTGCAGGGTGGATAGGGGAAGGGGAAAAATGAGAATCAAGTCATGTCATATTCTAGTACAAACTCTCAATATTGTATGCAAGATGATGTGTATGTGTATTCTTTTTTTTAGATTTTTTGAGACAGGGTCTTGCTTTGTAGTTCAGGCTGGCCCTGAGCTCAGCCTCAAACTCACATCACAACAACCTCCTGCCTCTGCCTCCCGAGTGCTAGGATTACAGGCATGAGCCACCACGCCTGGCACTGTGGTATGTGGTACTGATTGCTGCTGGGCGTGAGTCTCATGCCCAGTATTGTATGTGGTTACTGAGGACTGAACCCACCTTCTTGAGCTTGCAAGAGAGGTGCTGGAACCACTGAGCTAAATCCCCGGCCCGATGATGTATATTCTTAATGTACCAATAAAGATTTGAATTTTTTTTAAAAAAAGTACAGAAATAGATGGCCTCGTGATTGGCCAGATCATTATTACCTTCTGCTTGCAGGATTGAAGGGAACTTTGACCCAGATTAATCAAAGGAGGGATTGATTGATAGCATTGTAAATAAAAAGAAAAAGTGAAACCCTCTAGACTAGAGACACTTTCTTTGTCTGGCTTCAGGAGCTGCACCGACTTTCGTTTTCCTTCCTACTGCAATGGGCTGCCCCTTGACATAGACTTAAGATACATAGATTCTAAGTGGTACTCAGAGAGCATCACCTATATTAGGAATTGGGAAACTTTGTTGTCAAAGGTAAAGACTAACTATGTTGGCTTTTCAGACCAAATTTTCTCACAACAACTATTCATTTCTACAGGAGTAAGGTTGAAGCTGTCAAAGACAACCTTCAAGAGACCAGGCATAAGAAAATGTGTAGCATGGCTTATAGTTTGCTGAATTTTGATGCACACTAGAGGGCTGTTCCTAATTAATGTTCTTGCATTTTATTTCCAGATAATTGCACAGATGGACCAATATTTTGTAGAAGGTTATTTCTCTTAAATCTAAAAATTTGCAACTGGCTTACCACACACACCAGGTGCATGCTGCTTAAAACATATAGTGCTAAGGACATTGCACCACTAAATACCATAGGAAATTTTACTAGCATATCTGAAAAAATATTTTACTCCATCACTTATTTTCTTCTCTCCCCATTATCTGTTCCTTTGCTATCTCCCTTTGTTTATCTCTATCTCCAAGAAAACAAATTGCATAAAATATAAATTTTCTACTAACTTTCTCATCCTGCTGCATCATGTGACGCTTATGAAGATGAATATATTTATTTTTAAATTTTTTTATTTACTTGTGACTTTACTTTGTGACTTACTTGTAGACATCTAAGTCAAAATTATATCTGGAGTACATATCCATTATATTCAGGATGTATCATTGTCTCTTCTGGAACAGAAAGTATATAACACAATTAGCTGTGAATAGCTAGCTTGTCAGGCTCTGTGGGGGATGGTGCCATAACAGAGATGAGCATCGTTGGTGCTTGGCAGGCCTCCTGTCACTTGGCAGCGGCAAGGGCAAAGTTATCCTTGGTGAATAGTAGCCTGTGCTGCTTGGCTCATGTCAACTGTCTTATAAACCACCAGAAAGCCAGCACTGAAGGGTTAGATGACTTATTACAACTGCTTAAACCAGGCTCTACCTACTAGGCTGTTTAGGACTGTTTGTTGGTGGTGATAAATCCTGCCCCAGGGAAGAGTGTTGAGCTGTTGGTGAGTCTTCTTTGTCTAACTCTTTAGCTCTACGTTTGTGCCATTGTTGATCTAGCAATCTCATGATGCACTTCCACGGGTCTCTTGCCTCTTGTTGATATTGATTAGATCCTGGAAATTCCTCAGATTATGGTCTTTTTCCTACATTCTCCACCTCAGAGCTTTTCTGGTCTGTTATTTCTGTGACTTAACTGTAGCGGTTGGTTTGATGAGGCAGAGATAAATCCTGAGGGTGGTATGGGGCAATATTCTGTGTTTTGACAAAAGAAAGATATTTATAAATAAAGATCTGGAAATTAAAAAAGAGTATAACTTGATAATTTCAGCATTCAGTGTATAGATCATAGTATGTCAAAGATAAAGGTGAAGAAAAAAGCCAAGCATAGAATCTGAAATATCTAAAATAAAAATGAGGAAAGCAATAACAAAACAACTCCAAAGGAGATCACTGACAGATCCAATGAAACTTTTGAAGTCCTTTTCTCACCATAACTTCTTGGGTAGTCCAATTGGGTAGTCCAATTATCAGAACCAGATGACTCCAGAGCTCTCCAAGAAAGAGAAGCCAGCTGAATGTATTAGAACTTCAGCCTGCAGATTTATACTGTAATTATATTTAATTTGTGCAAATTTGGGGTTATCCCCTTTTTCTTTCATTCCCTTTATTATCTATTTGTTCTCATAGGTAGGAGATCAGATGAAGCCTGGAGCAGGAGGGAGTGTGGTGATAAGAGAGTTTGAAGAGAAGAAGATGCTGGCATCAGAGCTCAGCTCAACATGGGGTGCCAACGCCCAAGCAGGGTGAGTTGGGGGGAAAGAATCTTAGAGCAGGGCCTGTCATAGAAAACCTGCATCCAAACAGGATCAGGTGGGTTTTTAAGCAGGGTGATGGTCCAGGGTGGAGTATTAGAGACCAAAAAGGGGAATGAGGTTACACTTTCTATGGAAAAGGTTTTATTTTTAGGTGAAAGCTAGGCTTTCATTAAGGTTCAGCCAGGGTCGCTGATTGTGACTCCACCTCATCGTGACCACCTCAGGCAAAAGCAGGACTGCCTCTTTAATCAATCTATAACGACCCGCCTCTGTGCATGCTTCAACCAATCCGCGATTGACCCCACTTGCATGTTTACGCCCTCTACTGTTTACTATAAAAGTAACTATATTTTGCATTAAAGATGGAACAGCTCTCGAAACGCTCTCCGGAGTCTACCTGGGGACTACGCGCGCTCACCCTTCCGTTCCGGGCCTCGGAACCTGATCCTTCACTGCATACCACCCAGATGCTAAGGACGACACTTATTAACTACCAAATAGTGTCTTTGTATCTTCATATGTCAGTCTTGCATCCCAGCTCCATATTATATTTCATTCTATTGACAATGTAAATTCTTTTTCTCCATTTATTTATTTATGCACTAGTAGTGATTGCATCCAGGACCTTACAAATGGTAGTCAAGTGCTCCACCAGTCCCCCTCTGGCCTTCACCCACTAATGGTCATTGCGAGACATTTCCTCTATTTCATATCTCTTATAGACTTCTATTACATCTCTTTTTCTTTAAAAGATGAACTCCTTCTCAGCCTTCAAACGTTGTCCTTCTTTCTTGAGTCACATTACCAGCCATTATCAAGTTACTACATATTCTAGCTAACAATTCCTTGAATTCATAATTAAGAAAAACTCTTATTTATAAATAGAAAAGGCAAGTTGATCAATGGGTGCTAAGACATCGTTAGTTAGAAATAAATCATGGTGTGCTCTTCCACAGTAAAATGGATAACCGTGGATAACGATAATATGCTACATAATTTAAAAGCCAGAAGAAACATTTTTAAATGTTTCTCCCTTAAAAAAATGACAGCAATTTGATTTAAGTATGATGCAATATGTACATGTGTGGAAAGATCACATTATACCTCAATAATCCATCCAGCATTTATGTTTTTTAGTGTGTTAGTTGAAAATAAGTCTAACCAAGCATGTGGGAGCCTGAGACAGTAGGATTATAAGTCCAGCCTGGGAAACCTGGCTACTTAGGGAAATCTTGTTTCATATCAAAAAGACAAAAATCTTTAAAACAAGGCAAGCATCTCCTTTGGTAAAACATGCTCATAAGATTCTCCGGTTTCTCAGTGTTACCCCTACATTGTTGCTTCTTTGGGTTTTTGTTAGACAGCTGTTAGACAGCCAGAAGCTTGAGACTCATGACCATGCCTTGGTTCTTCCTCTAGTGCTTCCTCCCTCCCGAACAAGTTGAGCAGACTGCGTGTGTCTTGTGAAGCTATTCTTTGGCTTTCCACCCCTACCCCTACATCTCAATGCGGGCTCCTTTCCGTTTTTACTGACATCTGACGACTCAGCCTGCAGTCCTCCTCTCTTCCCATCATCCTCCACACTGCTCCTAGTGATCTCTTCAATGGAAAATATTCCATTTCCGTGGGTGGATTCTCTCCCCGGTTTCTGCTACCTAAACCAAACCTCCAAACTTCCCTGCGTGTGCGCATGGCTCTCTGCTCTCTCATCCGTGGCTGCTGTTCCCTGACATTTCCCACCCTGCTCCAATGACATGCTGCACGTTTGAATTTGAGTGTGATGGCTCAAAACAGGTTTGCACTGAGCTCTGCCAGGAGTTTTTAAAGATAATTAATTGTCTTCATTTGTCTGCAAGAAAATTTGCCCTTGGGGAAAAAAAACAAAACAAAACAGGGAAAATGCATAGAGCATTTATATCTCCCTGTCAATGAGCTTCTGAAGCTGGCAGAGTTGTATTCTAGGAGCAGAAGAAACAGCAAACTTACTAACCTCTCAGAATTCAATTCTGTGAACTTAATTCTATAGACAAGGAAGCAAAAACCTTGGAAATCATTTTTATAAGTGAAAATAGACAGCTACTTATTTTTGCAGTAAAAAATAGACAGTAGGGAGGAGTAGGAAGATGTGTTTAAAGTCTCTCCTTCATCCTCTTTAGGGCTGAGATGGATTTTGAAGTCTAGAATATCTTCTTTTAAATATTATCTCCTCCTCTGGGATGTGCACTGCCTCTTAAATTCATAAAATAGCTGAAAATAAAAATAAGTGAGAGAGGGCTGCCTGTCCGCAGGCAAAGCTGGCATGCAGAATACTGGATGTTTTGTAATCATTTTGTACTAGCAAAAATTCATTTAAAATCCTTGACTATTGAGTAACATTGTTTCAGAACAAAATAAATGGAGGTGTGTTTTAGTTCCTTCTCACAGCATCACACCTACACACTCCTCAGTAGATGGCTACCTCACCGTTTCTGTTTACCCCAGTAGGGTAAAGTCAGGGACAAGTAGAATTTCAGTTAGTAAAGACTTCCCCATCTGTTTCTGGGGGACCGTTTTATAAAATTTGAATCCACTTTTATAAAATTATATTTATTTTCTTATATAGTGGGAGCAACAGTATTCATTTCACTATGCCCATCTCAGAACATATTGCACTGTCCTGAGGATAGTAGATGTTCAATAAGTAATAAACACTTGTGGGCTCAGGTTTAATTATACACCATATTCTACAGCAGATGTTTAACATTTAGAATTTTAGCTGCAAACAGAATCCTTCTATCAATGCTTTGCTCTTGTTCCTACCCCTATGGATGCCTAGAAAAATAGAACAACATATTCAGTACAGTTTCACTTTAAATTCAATGTTAGAACTCATTATGTTACCAAAAAAGTTTATCTCTCAAAAAAATCATATTTCTACTTTATTGATAACTTGACAAGCTGCATGAAATAAAAGAAAGGGAACTAGGTAATAGTATTTGAAAGAGCTCATTCAAAGAAAATTTCTATTCAATCAAGCACCCAGAATACCTAAGTAAGGATACTGAAATAATGCATAACAAGCCACAGATGATAATTGAGGACCTGAGGTAGCAGCAGATTGTTTCTGACCATTCTGTACCCAAAGATCCAAGATGCTGATTGAGCTTCGCGAGAGAGACATTTTTTCTTTGTACCTTTTCCCTTAACCTTAATTATGCTCCTTCAACTTACATTTTCACTGCATTTGACTAGACAATGACAATCTAAGCACATTTCCACAAAATGCGCAATTTCCATTGAAATTGAAAGCGCACTTGTAAATTCAAAGTTCGTCTCTCTGCTGATCATCTGATATGTTATTCCTCACACAGACTTAAAGTGTCCCACTCACTTGGGGAGTTGGGAACAAGTATATTGAGACCAAGACTCTCTGATCATTGTAAGAAATATCCAGTTAATAAGAAAAATGCAATCAACTTTTTAACCTCTTTAGCTTGTTCTTTTATATAAATGACCTCTATGAAAATGAATTTTTCTTATTGAGTTTTCTGGTCTGTACTTTAAAGATCATGTGTAATTATTTAAGAGTAAATTAAAGCATGACAGATTTTTTTAAAGAACACAGCTTACTAAGGTCATGGAATAAAAATAGTATTTCAGACAACTTTTACATTTACACTGAGCTTTGTAGAATAGTTGTTTAAGAAAAAAATGAGATGTAAAGCCTGAATTTTCCTATCGTTATTTTGCTTGTAGACATAGCTATTTGCTTCCCCCATGACATAACCACCCTCTGACCTTCTATGCACTTATACCTAGAACATTCCCAACTCTATTACCACGAGAGTGTGTACTTACAACGAAAATCGAAGATAATAACCATCACTGGCTATCGTATGAAATCTGAAACACAGTTGTGGGGAGAAAACGCCACAATTTCCATAGAGGAGATTAGCTCAGGAAGGCCTGTGAAGGCCCTCAGTTCATCTGGGAGACAATTTCCTAGCCTAATTCTGTGGAGAGCATTTAGTCACTCAGTAGGTTTACTAGAACCTTTCATGCAAATGATAGGGCAGATGTGGAAGACAAATTTAAATGAGGGTAATGACGAGGAGGAAAGGACCAATGAGCTTGACCACAGTAGGAAAGACATGTTCCATAAATAACATAAACAGAATGATATGTTAGAGCTAGGAGATGTTGCAGGTTTTCACTGTTCTACCACCAAGAAATGATACTTGCTTAAAATAGTAATAACTACTTAGTCTACATGCTAATGGCAATGTGGTCAAGCTTGCCTGAGATGGCACATATATGCTCTTATGGGGTCAGCTGAGGTGACTTGGATGCATTGCCATTTGGTACAGCCCTTGATTGGCCCTTTCTACCTGTCCGTTGCTATGGCCCTGCTTTTGCTGCCTCACAGAATGACAGCTGGGCCATGTAAGAACAATGATAAGTCAATATGGTACATGCAGCAAGACATGAGTCTATTCATGTTGTGGAATTACAACCGAGTCTGAGCTGAATTTTGAGAAGTCTATTTTCACACAGACAGGGAAGAGAGAAAGAGTTGTAAGATTAGGGACAGGTCTTTTCAGAGAAGAAGGTAGCATGTGGGGAGATAGCGACTATAAGCAAATTAAAATTGGGCGAGTCTGAGGCTCAGTTGTGAAGCGCATCTGAAGCTGAGTTTGAAAATGGCAACTGTAGCTGGATGCTGTGGGGAAGCTCTGCACGTTGCATGGAGTCTGCTTTGTAGGCCAATGGAGAGCAACAGGAGGCCCCAGCCCTAGATATGTCATGACATTGAAGTCAGTATGGCAGATACAATTCTATGCATCTGAAAGCTTGATTTCCTTTTTTGCTGTATTGAGTGTTCATTCACTGCTACAGACCTTCTAACTCTATCTAGTCATCAGTCTCACCTTGGGCAAGCTGATTTCTCCGTGTCTGTGTTTCCTCCTTTAAGATAAGTAGACTCAGCCCACTTCTCTTGGACTTTTGGAGAATTAAAAGAAACACTTTGTTTACAGTGTGTGGATAAAACAGCCCTGGGCGAATGATGAAGCCTGGGCGCTGTCGTCTTTATTATCCAGTTCTTCCTTCCCTTTGTTTAAACTGTGCTCTGCTGTGTCCTCTCCTCGCTCCCCTAGTCAGACCTACCCTGCAGGAGGATTCACCGTGCTGACAGGGTCACCCTGTGCTTCTGGAATTCAAACGGGCCATTGTGAAGAGTCAATTATAAATATAAATTAGAACATTTATCTATCTCCACCACATTTAACATAAACAAAGATATTGTTTTGCCCTTTAGAAAACCTTCCAAGATGAATTATATTCTTCCAACAAGCAAGTCAATTGAAGTGAAGAAATAGAAAAAAAAAATAACTCAGTTTTCTTTCTCTTGCCTTGCTGTCTGTGTACTTCTCCCTCAGCCCAAGTTTATCCCAGTGTATCTTACCTTTCCTCTTCCTCTGGCAGGGTCTGTGGCCTTCTTCATTACTCACTTCTTATTTTTATATTTAATTAAAGGATATTTATGATTAGCCTCATTTATTGAGTTTTAGATATACATTATAATTACATTCAACATTATTAATTTGTACCTTGGCATGGTATAACTCGATTCTCATTTTTCCCATTCCTCTGCCCTCCTTACTACCCCTGCCTCCTATATACATAAGTTTTGTTTCCCATGTTTTAATTTTTACCATCAAATATTTTCTTTCCTGCATTTACTTTCCCCTACCCACTTTCCCTTTCCCTCTGAACACTTTCCTCCTATTTCACAATACCTGTCATACATTCTGGACCTCATTTGCACCTTTAGTTTCTCATCCCAGGGAAACTATATAGTGTTTATTTATTTTTTTAAAAAGATGCCCATTAGCCTGTAGTGAAAATACCAGTTTAAACTTAAAACTAAAGGTTGCACTTTCTCAGTTGCCAAGTATTACTTTGAAGAAAAATCAATCCTTTCCTATGAAAAAAATTCAGCAACTTTGAAAGAAAATGATGACATTAAAAGCCTATCTAACCTGACCAGTTCAAGCAAATGCTGGTTGCCTAGGCTGTACTTGTGGCTAACTTGCTGGTCATCATTTGGCACCAGAAAGGGCTACAAAACATCTATTACCTGTCCTTGCTACACTCGACAGAATACATCCTGCCACTAAGGGTGTAACACTTGTAGAGGTGACATCCCTGGGCCATGGTCTGCGTCAGAGTTTCTCTGCCAAGGACAGCACTTTTGTTGTAGCTTCTTGTGTTGGCATGTGTACATGGGCCTGCAGTTTCTCCATTTTTGTGAGCCCTGTGCCTCCTGGCTAGGGTGGTTAGCTAGTTGCTGTTGCTTTGTAGAGTACAACAAAGAGCAGTCAGCAGGAGACAGGCAATGTTGTGAGGCAGAAAAGGCATCAAAATCCATTAGTATGGAGATTCAAAACACCAATTTCTACCTCAGTTTTTGAAATTAGAGGCTCTATACATGTTATTATTGTTATTTAACACTTATTGAATGCCAGCTGCGAAACAGGCTCTAAATGGAATATTAAGAAGCTACAGTCTCTGCCCAGTGGGTGGGCAATTTAAATAAGACAAAGAAGACAATAAGCACATGGAGAGGGGGCTGATGCACACTGATAGAAGCTGGTAGTAGTTGATTTTTCTTTTCTCACAAAGATTTGTACTGTTCAGTTAATTCTCCTTCCATTTCCAGTCAGCAGCTCCAAGGAATACGGCTGCCTGTTAGCGTCACTTCCTCCTCTTGTATCAGCCATAGTGAGTGGGGGTTTCAGAAGAAAATACAGCTCTTTGATGTTTTTGAGTCTTTAAATAGTCATGCTGGTTTTCTATGGAACACATTCTATACCAGTGAATGTCAGGACCTAGAGAAGAAATCTAATTTCAATGAGTCCAAATTTGACTTCCTCAAATAGTGGCAGAGCACTCAACTTCACTGAAGAGCCCTGGGATAGATCTTAATTATAAGAAGGTGGATATTTAATTCCTCAAAGATTAGAAAGCACTATATGCATTGCACATGATTAGTCATTTGGAAATTTCTGTTATTTGTTTGTCTGATTACAGCTCCCTCACAGTTGATTGGTTAGCTTGAGTCAGAGGTACATAGCCAAGCAGAAGTGGTACATTTACTTAATGCAAAGCAAATTGACTCATTATATTTATTATTTATATTGATATAAAGATACCTTATATACTCCTTGCCAAAGGGCACAAGTGTAGATTTTAAAACACTAGAGTCAGCAGAATAATACAAATTCTGTTTCAAAGCAATTCCCTCAAAACAGCTCCTTTTCAAGGATCACCAGTTCGAGATGTTATGCCCAGGCTTTGCCGCTCACTCAACTACTGCTCTTCCAACCAAAAAAGGAAAGAGAACTCTGTAAGGATGTGAAAGGATAGAATATAAAATAGGAAATATTTTCTTAAATATGGCTATTGAGTACTTTACAGAATTATAGCACTGTATTCTGTCTTGAAACACTGCTTGCCAAGGCATACTGTAGGACTAAGGTGACTCCCCCAGGCTCTGTGAATTCCTGGTGGGACAGATGTGGGAACTTGAGAACCCACTTCAAATACAGGCCTCTTCTGAGTTATGAACAATTAGATAGAAGAGCATTAAATAACAAAGAAAGCAGAATAGGGTAGAGACTCTGTCTATAGAAGGATCTTCTGAGAAGTTAGATTTGAATCCCAAGTTTTCCTCTTCCCCAAGAGTATAAATCCAACCTCAGAACTGTGGGTCATGGCCATGTGGACTCACTTTTAGTTCCAAGTTTCTTTCATGCCTGTCCCTTGGTTGTTATTCTAATTTCAAATACAGTTCTATGGTTCAATTTCTTTGCTCAGAGCCATGTAAGCATTGAGATCATGAATTCCATTTCTCTTCTTTTGGTTTGTTCACTACTTCATTCCTACTAGAATCATGCCCCAAATACATCAGAATTTTGTTTCCTTTGACTGTGCTTGTTCTTCCAAGCTTTTTGTCTACAAAGATATTTGTTTTGTGTATTTTCCCTTATCATATTTTAACCTGCTTGATTTTTTCTTATTAAAACAAAAAACTTTTACACTTTTGTGCCCCTTTTTTTTTTTAAATCTTTATTGGTACATTAAATATACACATCATGATTGCACTCCATGATGGGGATTTGTACCAGTATAAGACACAACTTAATTCTCATTTTTTCCCATAGCCCTACCCACCCTACCACCCCCCATATACATAAAATTTGTTTCCTTACTTTTTTGTTACAATCTCAACATTTTCCCCCTTCACTCTATTTTACATTGAGCATTTTCTATTTCACAATATATAACATACAATACTTGGACTCATTTACATCTTTATTTTCTCATACCAGAGAAAAGATGCGATATGTACTGTTTTGCATACATTCTCCCTTTATCCCTCAAAATGTTTTGAAATGGGTCTACAAATACAGTTTCTTTAACACTGCCCTCTTAGCCTTATGCCACGACATCATGGGCATCACTCCACACAAAATCACTACTGTTCTTTTAGTTTTAATATTTGTTTATTTAGTTTTCATTTTTTGAGACAGGGTCTCACTTTGTAGCTCAGGCTGGCCCTGAAGTCACTCTGTAGCCCATGTGAGCCTCCAACTCACAGCAATCTTCCTGCCTCTGCCTCTCGAGGGCTGGAATTGCAGGCGAGAGCCGCCACACCTGGCACATCACAGTCCTTTCAGTGAGTATAATCTAAAAGGTCTCTATCTCATATCGCTGCTCAGTCGGCTTCACTGTGGTTATCAGCCTCATCAACCGTAAAGGCAGGCAGCACCCTGTAGGGAAGGAGACTTGACTCTCTCCATCGGAGTCTCTGGAAGCTCCGCTGGCCTTTCCTTGGACTGAGAGAGCTGAGTGGTCCTCTGTGAATAGTTCACTTTACCCCCCAGGCCTGTTCCTGAGCAGCTCGTCTCTGTTGCTCTGCTGGGTCTTCATTAGTCAGTCTTTTTTCTTTTCTTTCTTTTTTTATTTTTTTGCAACACCAGGGCATTTAATACACTTTCTTTTTTTTATTGAAATCTTTATTGGTACATTACATATACATATCATGATTGCACTCCATAATGAGAATTTGTACCAGTATATGACACAACTTAATTCTTATTTTTTCCCATAACCCTAACCGCCCTACCAAACTCCCCACATATATAAACTTTGTTTCCTTTTTTTTTATTATAATCTCATTATTTTTTCCCCTTCACCCTATTTCACTTTGAGTATTTTCTATTTCACAATACACTTTCATACAATCCTTTGCTTTCTTAGTTTCCATTGACTTCTTTTAGTTTGGGCTTTCTTCACTTCTTCCTGGCTGTATCTCATTATAAAGGTAATTTCTAAAAATAATATGCAGAGAGACGTTTGCATACAGTTACAATTTATCCTTGATAATTACTTATATTGTCAATGAAAGATAAAAGTTTACATATTCACGTCTGTCAGCTCATGTTCCATTAAGGCTACATGTATTTAGTCAAATCACTTCAGCATTAATGCGGTTGGCCTACCTCATGTTTCTTTTTTCTTTTTAATTTCTTTTTCCTGTTTGTATGCTATGAAGTTTTTGTATTCAAATGATCTAAAATTTATAGAGAAGTTGCAGTTATAAACTTTTTTTCTGAGTGAATTGGGAAAAAATTACTCATATGATACTTTATCATCATAATACTTTAGGGTATATTTCTTACAAACCATAACGTGCTCCTACAAAATCATAACACAGATAGCAGTATTAAGATATTGTGATAGTTTCATATTTTAGTGTTTAAAGATACTACCGTTCTCCACCTGGTCAATTACATATAAATTCTAGTTGGAAAGTCTAAACTAGAGAAGGATGTAAAGACTTGCTCAGTATTAGTGATAAAAATCATCAGAATTCATGATAGCTGGCATTGAAAAATAAATCTTAGCTACGGGATTAAAAGTAATACTACATGAACTCATGAAAATAAGTTGACCCTAATATAAAAGAAATTTACTATTCTAGTTCTAACCATGAGCTTTACATATGTTGTCTATCTTTATAACT
This sequence comes from Petromus typicus, assembly GCA_004026965.1. Classification (NCBI taxonomy): domain Eukaryota; kingdom Metazoa; phylum Chordata; class Mammalia; order Rodentia; family Petromuridae; genus Petromus; species Petromus typicus. The sequence goes on along the minus strand of PVIR01009085.1, from coordinate 41,157 downwards.
TTGGCAAAGTAGAAGTGTGAAATAGGGTTTAGCATTATTGTCAATTTTGTTAGACATAAAAATATCAAGATTCTCCTTTCAGTCACTTATGTTTTCTTTGTTTGGTTAACAATTCTGAGTCTTAAAGTTTGTCTTTAAGTGGATTGCTTTAAACTAGATCTCAATGGAGCACAATTGAGGTCTTCAGAGTTGTCCAGACATTATACAATGTATGAGGACATATTTGATTGTCACAATTTGGGGAGTGGCTGCTATGTGCACTCCAAAAACTCTATAGACTAGAAATGAGAAAGCCTTGATCCAAAGTGAATTTGTTCAAATGGAAGATGTTTCAACCTCAGTTCAAATTAATAATCTAAATACTTCCAGAGAACAAATTTGTATTGAATTTTCCGATAAATTTATGGCTTTCTAAATTATAATTATTTTAAAAAGTTATTTAGAGCTCAAGTTTCCTATAGTTTGTGCTGATAAAACTCAACAATTCACAAGTGGGTCCCATGTCCAACAGTGGGAAACTACAGCTTGTTACAATAGCACTTGATGAATTTACATCCACTTTTTATTGAAGGCAAAATACTGTAGATATTTGATTCAAAGTTAAGGCCAATCCCCAAAGATAGACTATGTTTTTTTGGGGGAAATTTCCAAATCTGTACATGCACCAGAGGCAAAACAATGAAACAGGTATAGGCACTGAAACACTGTCACTCACACTTACCATGTCTATCAGTCTGTTATGCTTCTGTAAAGACAAAGACCCCAAACACCCAGAACAAATATTTCCCCATGGAATGGTTACCATTAGCAACTATATCCTGTTGCTAAGCAAGTTCAGGCCAGGTCTGGGAGTGAGCAGTCTCCAGCTACAAAATGTATGAAAAGGAATGATGCACAGTCCTCCTCAACTGGACAGTGTATTTTAGTAGCCATTTGTTTTTTCTTTCTTTTTATGGGACAGGTGAGAGAAATAGGTTTATTATAGGTCCAATTTGACTGAAATGACACACACTTTTAAAATATAAACTGGCATTGAAGGCATCAAAAAATTGTCTTTGTACAGAGTTAGATGAAACTACATCTGAATGCTTAATTTAGAGCAATACTGAGAAATTGTGCTTAATTTATCAAATAGCTAAGATGTATTTTTTTAAAATATGGAAAAGTTTGGGAAGGCAGAATGAAAAAGAGTAAGAAACTTTCTACCACCTGAAACAAACTGTGGCTGGCATGATCCATACTAGTTTACTTGGGGGAAAATAATGTTACAAGTGTAGTAACCAAGCCAAGAAGAGGCCCATATAGAATACTGTATTCATTGTAACAATGGAGGAAGCTATTTTTTAATAATGTGTTAGACTGGGTTAAAGAACAATTTACCTGCACTTACTTCTCTTTCTTGTGAAGACTAAGTTTTATAGAGCAAAGTATGAAATTTACTGGATGATCCAATAGTTCTCACACAAACACACATGTGAGCATGCACACACACATTTGTAAATTACACACACACACAGTGTTTCTTCTTTGTCTATCCAATTCCATTTATTCTTTTTTTTTAAGTAGATGTTTTGTTGGTACCTTTCATATAAACATTATTGTCACGTTCAACATTGAGGGTTTGTACCAGTACATGACACATCTTGTGTTTTAGTTCATTTAATAAGATATGATTCCAAGAAACCATGGTCACTCCCTTCATGTGGTGCAAATACAATGAGATACATGTACATGCACATATGTATCTCCTAATTTTTAGAAAAACTTCTGGCTTTAAATATTTAATTTTTGACTTGTGAACTGTGGACTGGAACACAGACTACACCTCTATATTTCTGTATTACCAGTACCTCAAATGTGAGACTAATTGTCCAAAGATGCTTGGATAATGGAAATGTTAGTGAGTAGATGAGTGAGAATTATTTGTTGTACTCATTAAATCATTATAACATTTATCATTCTAAAATGCTTCACACATAATATTTTCATAAGTGTCACTTGAGATGAAGACAGTTTTGGAGAGACTGAACCTATCTATTTCTTGTAGCACAAATAGTTGGATATTGGCCTGTATATTCCCTTCTCTCTATTAGTTTTGGGAGGTTCCAGGTAGAAGTGCTGGATCAACACACATTTTTTTTTAAAAGTTTGTTTTCCTACCCTTGTGTTCTTTTTTCTTTTGCTATTTACCCACTTTTGGGACATCAAATTGGTAAAATCATCCATTTCATTGCTTAGCTTTTAAGGAATGTAGAATTGAATTAATCATTAGTGTAAGAAAAATATGATGAGTGTTTAAATAAATTATACCAAAATATATTTCCATAATTTCCATTAAAATTCTCCTCTAAATGTCGAGCACAGTTAACTCATTATTCTTGATATTTTCTGAAGCAGTTCTGGAAGTCCTTTTTTGTGAACGTCTTTAAATGAATTGTTGTGGCCACTTTGCTATCCTGAATTAATTCAAAATCCTTCCTTTTCATGGGCACTTTGATTTTAGGAAAGAGCCAAAAATTTCATAAGGTGAATGAGGACACCCTGTGTGTTTTTAGGAGCTTCCCTTCCATGGGATGATGCTCAGGACTAACACTCACTACAGTTTGATCACAGTCACTCACAAAAAAGGATTTCCAGAATGGCTTCAGGTCATTCAAGTGTGATAAAATAAGTTTGTTTGAAGCAAGGGAGAGGATTTTTCAGGATATTAATGCAATATGTGTTTTACTGTAATTAATTTTTAAAAATTTAAACATGCCTGGCATGACATATTTGCCATAATTTTACTTATTAAATACTTTATATTAATATAATGAATATTCATCAACTTACCACACAGAACAAAGGTTAGAACCTAATAAACACCAACATGCCAGCATGCACTTCCCAGACTGCTACTCCTGGCTCTTCTCACTAACTGTACCCAAAGAAACTTCATCTTGAATCTCATCTTTGTCATTTTTCTGCTTTTCCTTTCAGAGAGTATTTTATTTTCTTGCATTACATGTACTTTTAACACAAAATATTTTATCCCTCTTGGTGTAAACCTTTTTCAAAGATACTGGGTTTTCACAATAGCTTATTCCTTTGGCTTCTGTTGATAGGCAGTTGTGTTTTCTCTGAGTTCTTGTGATTGGAAACTTTCTTGTGCATATCTCCCATTGTAGTCGCGGTAGAATTGGTAGTTTTTAGATATGTGAATATTCAACCTTAGGATACAGCATCATTCTGTTTTCTAAATTGGTTTCACAAATCAATGAAATAACAAGTCAATGAAAAATGTGTGAGAGATTGTGTAAATTCAGTCTCTTCATTAAGAAATTAGTGGTGTACACTCACTGGATAGTTTTCAAATGAAATTTTAGAGACAGCATAAACATAAGGATGATAGTCATTTTGTCTAACTACTCATCACAGAGACCATAGTTTCAATATTTCTTCATTTATGATGATCTTTGATGAGGCTCTGAAAAATAGATATTCTAAAATTCAGAAAATTTCATTTTTCTATTTTACAAGTTTTAATTTTTTTCTTTCTAGAATATGTGTGTTTAACTTTATATAATACCTTTCCCATATCTGTTGAGATGATTTTTTTTCCTACTGTTAAGTGAGTTTGTGTTCCTTGTACCCACCCAAGTTGGTTGGGATGTATTGACTTGTACCTACCTTATTTAGTTTGATAGCTTAAGTGTTTAATTTAGAAATTTTCTATCTATATTAAGAAATTAGACTAGGTGTAGTTCAGAGCTTGTGCTTACCATGTGTGAGGTTGTGAGTTCCATCCTCTATATCAAACATTAAAAAGTGGCCAGTGTTTTCTTTTCTAATAATATTTTGTTTGGCTCTGATGTCAGATTTACTCAGTCCTTGTAGACTAAATTATGTGAACAAGATGGAATCGTGACTTTAATGTTTGTTAGTTGTGGACCCCCAATGGTATTTTTCTTGAATTGGTTTTATTGTTATATTTTCCAGAAATGTTATTTTAGCCAAATTTACAAAATTATTGGTATAACTTAACAACATAAATTGTATGTCAGTATAACTAAATACTATCTCTATTCAATGAAAATTTTTTCTCCTGAAAATTTCCAATTAATATATCAGGGAAGAAAGTAGAATTTGAAAGTCAACATAGTGGTAACCAATAACAAATTTAAGTGTTTTAAGAAAAATATTCATCGTTGCATGAAACAATTAGATTAAAAGTTAAAAGTCTGAAATCTAGGGATCAGGCTGTCATGTTATTATATGCTGACTAATGAAATCCAGCCTAAATCATTGATACTTACAAACTACAGTAGTCTGCCAAATAACAAAATAATAATAATAATAATATAATAATAATAATAATAATAATAAAAGCTTGGATCTCAGCAAGTCTATAGAGATATGTTAGGTCTCTTAGCCTTAAGGAAAGTTGAACACAGAGTAACAAGTGGTGCCATCAGAAAACAAGCAAATGAATTCAAAATGTGGAATATTTTGAAGAACTGACTCAATTTCTGAACATAAACCTTGTGGAGGACAGACGTAGATTAAAAAATATTTAAGATTTATAACTCACTAACATATTGTATGTGTTCTATTTATATTTGATTTTGAATAAACCAAGTTTTTATAAATTCATACTATTGATACTCAGAAACACTTAATTTTGTTATAATAATACTCATAATATACTGATGTAATATGATGTTTATATAATTTTGGAGCAGTTTACTGAGGTATAGAGGGGTAAGTTGATGTGATATCCAAAATTTGAAAGAAACCTATGAGATAAAATTTTAGAATAAATTAAATGTGAAATTGGATTAAATGTGAAAAACACACATAGAAGGCTCTATGTCTGAAATGTGTAGATTTGAAAGTATGGTTTTACATTTGATGTTAATCACATTTAATGCATGAAGTTAACTTATATTTAAGAGTGTCAAAGTTGAGTTGTTTATATTATCAATGGTACTTTATGTTACTAAACATTTGGAGTATTTGTTATTTGAGATTATGCTTCCCTTTAAATATACTTTTATGTCATGAGATTAATTCATGATATTTTTAACAATATCTCATTTTATTGTGCGTGGTAAAAATAGTAGTTGTTAAGAATATCAATGGGGGGCTGGGGAGTAAGCTCAGTGGTTCTGGTGCCTGTCTTGCAAGCACAAGGACCAAGGTTCGATCCCCAGTGGCCACATACCATACTGGGCGTGGAGACTCACGCCCAGCAGCAACCAGTACCACACACCACAGTGCCAGGTGTGGTGGCTCACGCCTGTCATCCCAGCACTTGGGAGGCAGAGGCAGGAGGATTGCTGTGATATGAGTTTGAGGTTGAGCTGAGGGCCAGCCTGAACCACAAAGTGAGACCCTGTCTCAAAAAAAAAAAAAATTAAAAAATAAAAAGAATGATATCAATGGGAATCTATCTTCTCTCTCTCTTTACATCATCTTAATTGTCCAGAACTCTATATATTATGCTGAATTTTTAGGTGAGATATTCAGCTAATCTATATTCTATTTGACCTATTGATGATCAAAAGTTTCAATTTCCATATATATATATATATATATATATATATATATATATATATATAACATTTCTAAAATTACTATTTTTAGTGAATTAAAATTTTACTATAGTAACATGATCTGCAAAAATAATGATTATTTTCTTTGGAATTTAATTTCACCTCTAGCAAACATGTTATGGCCTATTTATACATCCTACTTTCTGTAGTTTTGTGTACCAGTCAACTTTCTTGTTGTTAGGACCAAATACTCAACACTCACAATTTAAAGGAAGAGAGCGTTGTACCGATCCTGGTTTCAGAGAACTTAGTCAGTAGTCAGTGAACTGGGGACAGGAACCTGGTGGTAAAAGGATGTTGTGGGGCAAAGCTGCTTAGTACATGGAGAGGGTAATCAGAGCAGATAAACAGCACCCTGGAGGAAAAAGCACGGGAACAGAAACATACCCAAAGTCACCCTCTACCATCTACCGAGACTTACCTAGAAATGGCCTTTCTTTGTCCCTTGACATTTCTCAAGCCAATTAAATCGGTAACAAGTTAGCTTTCATCTGATATGATATAGTATTTTTAAATTTTGAGAACATTTGAATGTTTGTGCTGTATGACTCATGTAAATAGTGGTATTACATGAGTCTATCTATGTATATGTTGATGTTATATATCGATATAGTATAACTACACATTGATATATATTATAGCTTTATATATATTAAATATTGTGATTAGCTAAACTTCTGTGTTTTAATGTCATAGTTTGTTGTTCTCTAACCACTTTTTCAGGTCTTCTGAGTTTCTCTTATGTTGATTTTAGTGTTGAAGATATCTGAGGTAGAGATCTGAGCATACATAAGTATTCAGTCTTGTGTCTTAAGGTAAAGTTGGAGAAAAACAATGAGAAATAAACCTGAATGATTATTTTCTCATTATTTCCAACAACCTTGTCTTGCTACCTTTGCCTTCAGTCAAAGCTATATCCTTTCAGCTATGTGTGAAATGCCCATTTTTTCAACCCTTGGAATTCTCCCAAGCAGTTTTTTTTTTTTTTTTTTTTTTTTTTTTTTTTTTTTTTTTTTTTTTTTTTTTTTTTTTTTTTTTTTTTTTTTTTTTTTTTTTTTTTTTTTTTTTTTTTTGAGACAGGGTCTCACTTTGTAGTTCAGGCTGGCTCTGAGCTCACCCTCAAACTCACATCACAGCAATCCTCCTGCCTCTGCCTCCTGAGTGCTGGGATTACAGGTGTGAGCCACCACACCCGGCATCCTGGTATGTGGTACTGGTTGCTGCTGGGCGTGAGTTTCCACACCCAGTATTGTACATGGCTACCAGGGATTGAACCCAGTTCCTTGTGCTTGCAAGACAGATGCTGGATCCACTGAGCCAAATCCCCGGCCCATGGGTTATGTTTCTTGATGGAGGGATCAACTTAATTTTCATGAAGGGAAACAGCTGTTCTGTACCTTAGCTCCTTAACATGAAGAAATCAAATTCATTTAAAAAAAAAAAAAGCAAGAAATTATTTTTGTGTACCACACTGACAATCACTTTTTTTTTTCCTTTTCACGACAGGCTCATGCCAATCCCAAAATGGCCTCAAATTTAGGCAACCACTCTTTCAAAGTGCTAATTGGCAAATTTAACAATGGCATGATTCTGGTAGCCTAACATGATACTGATGAGGTCAAAGAGCGCACCACTTCTATTGTATTACGAACCAAAGCCCTTGTTGTTCAGAAGTCAGTTACTCCATGTTCTAATTTAGCAACAAAAACACACATTGCTTTATTTTTCTGAGAATTAAAAATTGAAAGCAATTTAAAATTTTAATAATACAGTATTTGTTGCTTACTTATGTCATGTCCAGGTAGTGGAATACTTTACAACTATTTTCAAGGTCACATGCAAAATACAGTATATTAAAATAACAGTATCAGAATAATAGACTTATGAATGAATTTTCATCTTTTACATATTTCTAAATGTTCTGTAGTAAGTATATATTTGTTTTTGTTTTAATAAATTAGCCACTATATATTACTTTTCCTTAAAAAATTATCTTCAGGTAGCAGAATAATATGGCCAATTATTGGGCTATAGTATTAGAGAATGAGCTCTCCTGTTTATTTTTCCTATTTATTATCCCTTGGTCTCTTGACAAAAGAAGAAACACTGAAAGTATTAGACATACTAGGATCTGCAGGAAAGATAGTAACTCTTGTACACTGAGCCATTCCATTTATGTGCTGTCTTCCAAGATTCATTCTCTTCTGAGAACCTATTTCTCTGCCTTTCAAAATAGGTGCATACATATGGGAAGCACCCATGTGTGTGTGTGTGTGTGTGTGTGTGTGTGTGTGTGTGTGTGTGTGTGTGTGTGTGTATGTGAGAGAGAGCGAGCGAGCAGGGCGGGGCAGATTTTTACAATTAGATACTGGCATCACAGTGTGAAAAAATAATGCTGCTCAGACAAGATTTGAAGCACATTCCTGTATGATTCCTATGATAATCTTTCGGATTTCATACCCCTAATATAGGAATCAAGCATTTGATCATCAATCTTCTCTTTTCCCACGGCAAAAGTTCCATATTGGGAGACATGCCCTTAGAGTATATGGTCACACTGCCTATCATACATATTTTCTCTTTCCCTGGCTAACGATTTTTGTATTCTACTGTGCTGTGCATCTTAATATATTTGGCACCCATATTTCAGTCTACTATTTATTGCTGTTTTGGTTTTTTGCTGCTTTCACATTTGTTTAAATAAAAGAATCATTTTCTAAGTGCACAGTGTAAAATTATACTTACAAAGAACAGAACTTTTTTTTTTTTTTTTTTTTTTTGAGACAAGGTCTCACTTTTGTATTTCAGGCTGATCCTGAGCTCAGCCTTGAAGTCACAGAAATCCTCCTTGCCTCTGTCTCCTGAGTTCTGAGATTACAGGCATGAGCCACCATGTTCAGCACTGTGATATGTGGTTCTGATTGTTGGTGGGCGTGAGTCTCCATGCCTGGCATTGTTGTTATGTGGTTACCAGGGTCAAAGTGGAGCCCTTGCACTTGCAAAGCAGGCACTGGAACCACTGAGCTAAATCCCTCACCCTGAGAATAGAACAATTGACTAATTTGGGTTAGACACATATCTCTTCTACAAAGAGAAGAATCCTCACTCTGAGCAATAGGTTGACTCAATCTGCTTTTTAATCAAACCCTTTCTTTACCATTATAAACTCTTCCAGTGGAAGCTTTGGCCAGGTGGAATCAGCCTTTAAAATCATGACTATAAACTGCAAAGAAAATCACCATGTGCTTTTTAGTATAGACACTGTATGTAATGAGCTGCTTCTTGCTCAGATCTGGGTGCTCTGTTGGTAATAAATAGATCATAAATGAATAGTTTTAGTGAAAAAAGTCAAACAAGGAATAATATGACATCTTGGAATTTTAAAATACTGAGGATAGTTTCAAGCCAATTTTATTAGGTTGACAGTACAAAATCTAGAGGGTTAAATATAATATAGAATGTCTTATAGCATACTCTCATTTCATGATGTATGACACATACAATATTGTTTTGATATCTTCCTGGTGTTTTTTTTTTTTCCCTTGAGTGTGATTAAAATTTAAGTGATAACTAAAAAAAAAATACACGATACATATTAATGAAACTAATACAACACAACTCAGAGATAGCATTGATATGCAAAATAATTATACTCTAATTTCTTTCCTGATCATTATTTATATTCATATTTAATGAATGACCACATTAAACAAGATATAATATAAAGAGGCACCTTAGACTACCTTATTTTTGATAAAGGTACCAAAAACATATGCTGGAGAAAAGATAGCTTCTTTAACAAATGGTGCTAGAAAAATGATGATCCATATCAAAAGAATGAGTCTAGATCCTGGACCCATAGCTCTTACACTACACTAAAATGAAATCAAAATGCACCAAAGACTTGTATATAAAAACATAAATACTAACTCTGAAGATAAAGTAGATAAAAATCTCTAGTGCACATAGAACTGAACAAAGACTTTCTGAACAGAAACCCAGTTGCACAAGAAACAGCATCAACCATCAACAAATGGTATTATAGCAAATTAAATACTTCTGCACAGCAAAGGAAACAACAGAGTAAAGCATTGGAAAACAAACTGAAAGCTACTCCACAGACAGATGACTAATACTTTGAATAAATTAAGAACTCAAAAAGTTTGAGTTCCTAAAAATAAAACCCAGTTAACAAAATTAACATAGACCCAGCTAACAAAATGAATAGAGGCTATTCAAAATAACAGATAGCCAATCGGTACATGAAAAAAATGAGGGACATGTTTGACCATTGCGGAAACACAAATGAGAATTGCTAGAATGCTATCTTACTCCAGAAAAAAATAGCTATAATTGAGAACTTAAAAAAAACAGAAATGGGGCCCTGGATTTAGCTCAGTGGTTCTGGAGCCTGTCTTGCAAGCACAAAGATCCAGGTTCGATCCCTGGTTAACCACATACAGTACTGGGTGTGGAGACTCATACCTAGCAGCAACCAGTACCACATACCACAGTGCCAGGTGTGGTGGCTCATGCCTGTAATCCCAGCAGTGGGGAGGCAGAGGCAGGAGGATTGCTGTGATGTGAGTTTGAGGCTGAGCTCTGGGCCAGCCTGAACTACAAAGAGAGACCCCGTATCAAATAAATAAATAAATAAATAAATAAATAAATAAATAAATAGAAATGATGGTGAGGTGGTGAGGGAGGGCATTTACTTTCCTGGTGGAGATATAAAATAGTACAATCACTATGGAAATAACCATGGAGAGAGAATCCTCAGAAGAGTAAAAACAAAAATTCCATTGACCCAGGTGTAATATATCTTATTGTCTTTATAAAAACATTTAAATATCATATTACAGTGGCACATGTGTACCCATGTTCACAGCAGCAGAGCTCATGACAGCTCAATCTTGGAGTGACTTCCATGGCTGCCAATAGATTAATGAACAAAGAAAACATGGTATTTATATACAGTGGATCACTACCGTGCCATCAAGAAGGATGGATGTTAGACATCTGTAGCAATGTGAATGCGCTGTTAGTCCTTAATACTAAGGAAAAAAATCAGACACAGAAGGTAAAATATTGTGAAATTTCTCTTATATGAGAAGCCCAATCCATTTAGCTATTTATCTTCCACAAGGGGTCAAACACCTACATCAGAAGAAACATGACCTACTTAACAAATGGAGCTGGAAAACTGGATATGTACATGAGGAAGATTGGAGCTCGACCCACATCTCTCATCATGTATTAAATTAAAATAAAAATGGATTACATATATAAGCATTATAACAGAAACAGTGAAACTAGTGGGGCATATTGAAGACATAAGTAGAGTCAAAGGCTTTATGAACAGAAATCCAACTTCACAAGAAATAGCAAAAATCAACAAATGAGATTCTATCAAAGTTAAAAACTTCTGCAAAGGAAGCAAATAATGGAGCAAAAAGACAAACAACAGAATAGCAAACATTTTTCCAGGCTATTCCTCAGAGAGAGGACTAACACTTGGAATATATAAAGACCTCAAGAAAACCAGCCCACCCTAATTAAAAGACTCAGTCGACAAATAGGCAAGAGAAATTGAATAGATACTTCTCAGAACAGAAAGAAGGACAAATGGCCAACCAACATATGAAGGCAGTGTGCAACATCTCTGGAAGAGAGAGAAATGCAAATTCAAAGAACACTAAGATTTAATCTCACACAGGAAAAAAAATGACTATTATCAAGGTACTAACCACTAACAAATGTTGCTGAGGCTACAGTGAGAAAGAAAACCTCATTTGTGAGAGGTATTGTCGTGTCTCTCTTGTCCCGCAAGGAAGAACACAACACACTGCTGGAGGTGCAAGCCTAGAATAATCATCATTATTATTTCCACGTTTGCCCTTTATATAGCCTGGCTTGGCACGCCCCCAGCACCACCTAGACTCTTCCAAATAAGGTCAACAAAGCAACTTGTTTTTTACTCAGAGGCAGAGGCCTACGCCCCTTGGCCCAGTTCCCGGCGCCATCTTAGATCAGCTCACCACATCTCCCCCTTTTTGTTTTAGAAGAAGCTCTCGGGACCGTGCCTGTCTTAGGTGGTGACTGTCTTTCCCATTCCTTACCCGTCATGGACTACATGACAGACATGCTCATGCACCTGTCTTAGGTCGGTCATGGGAGGCAGCCATCCTTACCCATCTTTGACTACCGGTCCAGCATAGAGAGCCACACCTGAGGAGACTGGCCTGCTTCAATGGCTTGTATGGCAAACATCAAATTACGGTGGTTTCCATTTTGTTGCGTACAATACCAGCGCATGGCGATAGCTGCAATACATATGACCATTAGGAAGATTATAGCTAATGAAGCTGTACCTGCCCAGGCTTTAAACATTTTACCCAGGAACCGCGGGCACACGTGTCTTGTTGACGTTACAGATGTACAGCAAGATTTATAAACTGTTTGTCCCATGGCCCGCCTATGATGTCGTGTAGCCCGTATGACGCTTGACTTAGGTTAAGGACTCGCAGCGGGGTGATACACGCGTGACGAAAGGTGACATCACAGTCTAGATGGTACCATGCCCACAGAATGTCTATTAGTTCTTGAAGGAAGGCGGTTTGTTGATTGAGGTTTAGGATCCCTGCCCATAGGTGTGAGTTGAGCGTCTGTTGGCTGCTCAGTGCAGTAATGGCAGCGCAAGAGACACCACTATTGCCGCTATAAGTCCAAAGTCTCTTTTGGTCCCCACATATGGATACACAGCGGTATTAGGCTCTTCTACAGGAACAGGGAGCTGGGCTAGCACATGAACCAGGACTGCATTGTCTGAATTATTCCAGCCAGCACTAAGGGAATAATTTTCTACAGAGCAGTTAAGCAATCCCTCTGATGGCACTGAGCCGTTCCATAGGACAAAGAAAAAATGGGGGTACCACGCAGGGGGGATCACTCAAGGTATCATTAGTGTTGGTAGAGCTATTCCACCTGACTGTACTGGACCCATTAGAAGAATTGCCCATTATATTGGCCCAAGCATACTAGCCTGACTGCATAACAAATGGGGCCCAATCTAAACAGGTCGTTTTTCTATTAAGGAACCATCCTCACTTCATAAAAGTCTCTCCCTGGACCTCTGTATCTGTATAACAGATGGAGCCTTTGGCCGACCGTTTCATTCTGTGTAAACTCTCTGTTAGTAGAGCAGGTGCCCCAACCTGGCGTCCCTGGCCAACCGTCTTAGGTGGGTGCATGGCAAGCATGTGGGGCACAAGGAGAAGGCACAACACTGTGCTGTTATGATCTCCTCTTGTGAAACACAGGGTATCATTTAGGCTTAACACTATCCGAGTCGGAGACTCGGCATTGTCTACTGGCGCCCCAGGTTTTCCTGTCTGCTGTCCTGATAAGGAGAATATAGAGGGATAAAAAGGTGCCTTAATACCTACCGCTTGCAGAATCGGGGGATCTCTTACCCAAGCCCAATGAAGTGTGTCAGTCCATACCAGGCACAGGGACAGGACCACTGTGTGTACGATGTGTATCCATACGTGTGTCTTCATCTTATCAGTTCTTTTTTCGAGGTTTCACATGAACCAATCACTCCGGAACCCAAATGGGTGTTTCCTGGTCCTGGGGAAACACACAAACAGCCCCCTTTTCCACAAGATTACTGGGTCTGGCCCTTTCCACTGTCCTGTGAGTAAATCCTTCAATAGTACAGGGGGACATGGAGTGGGATAGCCCTCTCCTGCATGGCGCTGTGCCGCTGAACATCCTTGCACATCAAGCAGAAGAAAATTTAAAGTAAAAAGGGCAAGAGAAAGGTCTTTACAGCCAAGAGAGTGGCCCATTTTGCCAGAAAACTCCAGATGGGGAGTGAGTGGAGGGTAAAACCACAAACAGCAGCAGCTTGTTAAAATCAACACGATCTACCTGTGCCTCCTGTAGACGAGCTTGGACAAGGCGTATCGTGTCTCGTGCCTGATTGGTCAATTACCTTCATCTGTGCTCGTAGACCAGCCTTTACCTTCTTGCTCACTTCCGCTAGAGCCTGAAGTAACGCTCAACTCAGTCAAAATGGCCTCCTCTACTTGACTACAACCCTCTAGGACCTGTGCTCCTCTCTGTAGGGGGTTCTGGTGACTAGGCAGCTCGCTAGAAAAGCAACTGCGCACCAGTGTCCAAACAGGCAACACGCCTTGTGGTAAAGGCTCCTCCTTGTTGGCCCTCCGAAGGTCCTCCCCCAGGTGTTCTCACTGTGGAAGGTTGAGCACACCTTCCGGCACAAACCATGGTGAAACTCTGTGGATTACATTGGGGAAGCCTTTGGCTGTCTTAGACTTTACCGGAGTTCCCCCAGCTTTCAATAATTCCTGTAGGGTCTTTTCTAGGTTCACTTTTGAATTCTCCAAACCCATTTTGTCTCTTGGTGCTATCTCTCAAGCACTCCTCCATTTTGTAGCTTGGTGCTATCTCTCAAGCACTCTTCCTCCGAGCTCTCTCCCTGGATTTGTAGCTTGGTGCTATCTCTCAAGCACTCTTCCTCCGAGCTCTCTCCCTGTATTTACTTACCTTGTCGCGCGTCTGCGAACCTTACCTTCTTGTTGCTCCCTCCTAACCCCGTGTCTGGAGCAAACCTTTCCTCCCTGCTCTCTCACGGTCCTTCTCGCCGCTCACTGGCGGGCCTTTCCTTGACTTGTTGCTCTCACTGCCCCGGGTCTGGATTCCTGGGTTTCGGCACCAGTTGTCCTGTCTCTCTTGTCCCGCAAGGAAGAACACAACACACTGCTGGAGGTGCAAGCCTAGAATAATCATCATTATTATTTCCACGTTTGCCCTTTATATAGCCTGGCTTGGCACGCCCCCAGCACTGCCTAGACCCTTCCAAATAAGGTCAATGAAGCAACTTGTTTTTTACTCAGAGGCAGAGGCCTACACCCCTTGGCCCAGTGCCCAGCGCCATCTTAGATCGGCTCGCCACAGGGTATGTAAATAAGTTTATAATCACTGTAGAAATCAGTATGCATATTTCTCAAAGAACTAAAATCACATACTTCATTTGGCTCAGATATTCCCTTTTAAGGAATTTTCCCAAAGAGCTAAAGTCATCAAGTTACAGAAACACATGTGTACCCATGTTTATAGCAGCATAATTCATACCAGTTAAAGTTTGGAAGCACCTAGAGTCCATCACTAGACAAAATGAAGAAGGAAATGAGGTATCTACACACAATGGGATACTGCTATAAAGAAATATAGGGACATTTGTCAGAAAATGTATGCATTTAGAAAATATAAAGTTAAGTGCAATAAGTCAGACATGTAACCTTAAATGCTACATGATATCTCACATTTGAGTTGGGCAAAGTACAATAAAGAAAGAAATTAAACATGAAGTCAGATCTTTTGGAAATGTAAAGAAGTCCTGGAAACCAAGGGTGAGGAAAAGGAAGAGTGAGAAAAAAAAAAAAGATCTAACATGTATCATGTACATGTATCAAATAACCATAAATAATATAAACATTATGAATCATAAACATGAAGTAAAATAATAATGAAAATGGGGAAGGAAGATTTGGAGTCAGAGGCAGAAAAGGGGGTGGGGCAGGAAAGAAAAAATAATCAAGATGTATTCTGATGTGAGCCTGCTTTCTAAGAACAGTGTGAACTTCAGGCAGTGCAAACGTGTACTGCCAGAAAAAGGAGCAAAACAAAGACAGATGGAAAGAAATAGATGGGAGAGAGAAAAGGAAGTAAAAATGGATGATGAAATATGAATATGTGCCAGTTTCCTGTGATGAATGGATTTATCTGTGTCATAAAGCTGTACTGACAAAAAGTTCTTCAAAATGGTTAAAATAAAATCTAATTCACATTTTTTAATCAATCCAGGGAATGAAAACAGCCACAATATCATAATTAAGTACTAAAGGAAAACTTTGAGAACCACTTCAGAAAGCCTCAAGAATGAAGGGATAAATATGTTCGAAGTGCAGAGGAGCAATATGAGGGGGAATGACATCACTGTCTTTTAATGGAATACATTTTTAAAAATTTTAAGCAGTCGCTAATGTTCTGATCACATACTTTATACCAACTGAATGAGATTTTACAGATAATCTCCAATGTACATTGTGTTTCCTTGAATTGGCGACCCCTGACTTTTCCTGAATTGCTAACTTGCTTCTCAGTTTTCAAGAAGGGAAGAAGTTCTCAAGTGAGGCTCTCGATAATAGGTTTAGCTCACTCCTGTAGTTTACTTTCTGCTTCACTAGTTTCCCTTTAATGTCACTGACACTTCTTCAAGATGAAACATGTCTTTTTTGCAGACACTCTTGAAATAAAGAGAGGAACAAAAATAATAACAACATTCTGAGCTAATTATCCTTCTTAGTAACATCTTCAACCCGGGCTAATTATCCTGTAATACTGGTGTTAGAGAATTTGCTACAATGATTTTCCTCTTGATCAAAGAAGATATTTTTTTCTGTGCATATTTTAAAATTCAGGTTTCTGGTTAGGAGCACACTTAGTCTGTTTTGTCAGCCTTCTCACAGGCAAGCTTTCACAGAGCAAGAACTTCTTGGCATTCTTGTTGTCTGGCTAGTTGGGGATGTACTACACTGTTTTCCTGGTCTATCAAATGGGATGTATCTGTTCTGTAAACCAGACAGAACTCTGAATGTCAAGAATAGATTCACTTTTACTGCTTCAGGGTATGAAAGGAGGAGTGTAAGTCCCATGGGCAAACCCACAGCTCTGGCTTGGACTCAATATTCCTCTAGTCAGTCCTGTGAACTGGAATGTGTGTCCAAGCACTGATTGTGTGAGGTCACTTCTAAAATAAAAAGACTGGCATAGATACAATGCAAGGTCCTTCTATCTCTAAATACGTGTAGTGCTCTGTTTAGTTTAGAAATACAGGTCTTTCTAGTGGTTTATGTCTGACCTAATGCCTTAAACCTTTTTCTTTAAAGCTGATTTTCTGTAAAGTTAAATGTTCATTCTTGTGTATGCCATAGTTTATTAAAAATGACTGTCAGGGAATGTGGAGAATCCTATATTTAACATCTCAGAATGGGGTACTAGTTTGATATAAATAGAAAGTTGTTATCTGAGTAGATTACAATAGATTTACTATCAAGCAAATTAAATCACTGCGGACAGATGTGTTTTTAGACTTGTCTGAGACAATCTATCTGTAAGTAGAAAATTTTTGCTACCTGCCAAGCTGTCCTGTGCAATTCAAAAATATGTCACCCAAGAACTTCCTTTTTTTACCGGCCAGAAAAAGAGAGTTAGTAGGAAAGTAATGATCAGAGAGGAACAAGGACATGCTAATCTAAATTATATGCTACAGGATTTCTTGAAATTGTGGTATGTTTGGAATAATGGATAAAAATGAGCAGAGAAGGTACATAAGCAATAACATGAGGATAAACATGAAGGAAAGAGCTGCAGGAGAGTGGAATTACTTAAATAATGCTGTGTGGCCAATGCCATATTTGAATTTTGTTTAATAAAAAAAGAAGGAAGTAGATGCAAATAACCAGTCATAACCGAGGAAGGCCATCCAAACTCATTTGAGTGGAAGCAAAATAGTGATGTGGAAGGGACTGATGATAAAAATCAAGGTAATGGACACATGAAAAGATTAGGGATGTATAAATTCAACAAGACTAGGAAAAACAGTAGTACTGATTCAGTTCATGAACAGAAAAATCAGGCAAAATTTTGCTTCCATTCATGAATTCCACGTTGTGAGAAACATTATGATCCTCTTCCCCAGAGCTGTGGAATGAGTGAATTTCATGAAATGAGATAAAATTTACTTAGTTTTCCAAAATACTTTCCCAGTCAGTGTGGAGACATCATTCTTACTAGAGTATTCAGGGCTTTGCATTAAAGACAGAACAAACAATGGTCAGCTAGAAATTATTTATTGTTCCATAAATGAAGTTAATCACTAACCAGGGCCACCTTCAAGAGAGTATGTTTAGGGCCGAAGACACCTTAGTGGTTCTGACACCTCCTTGCAAGCACAAGGGCCTGGGTTCAATCCCCAGTAACCACATACAATAATGCTGGGTGTGCAGACTCATTCATCAGCAATCAGAACCACATACCACAGTGCCAGGCATAGTGTCTCACACCTGTTATGCTAGCACTTGGGAGGCAGAGGCAGGAGAATTGCTGTGAGTTTGAGGCTGAGCTCAAGGCCAGCCTGACATACAAAGCAAGACCCTATCTCAAAAAAGAAAAAAAAAGTATGTTTCATAGATTATGAGTTAGAAAGCTCACTCTGTCAGCACCAGATAGTAAATATTTTAAGCTTCATAATTCCCTATTGCAGCTATGATAAATTACCATAAATTTCCTTGTGTAAACCCTTCAAGCATGATAGTGGGTCTCTTACTTCTCTACTGTAAATGTGTACTTTAGTGTAATAGTAGCGAGTTGTGTCACTCAGTACCTGTCTCTGAGGGACACAGGAAACAACCTATATGTTTATTCATTTGGTATGATGAGGCAAGGTGTGTGTGGCTGTGAGCATGTGTAAAAGTGATTCCACAGGATTATTACTCACATTATGCTCTAGCTGGTTTCATGTATGTTTATCTGAGCATCAGAGCAAGTCCAGTGCACTCACACTATGCCAGGATTTGTAAAAGAAAAGGTCTCTCTTGATTTTTCTGGGAGTTGTACCCCAGTTCTGTATAATGGCCCTTGAAAGAAGAGATTTGCAAGTTCTGGAAGAGGTCAAAGTAAATAATCAGATTACTTCTCCATGGATGTTGAAGATGATGTATTATGATAAAATCTGTGTTTTCACAACAGAAGAGTGGTGTGGGTGGACGGTGATGATGCTGATGATGATGTCTATGACAGTGGCCATGTGAGCCAGAGTTTCTGAGACAGTGAAATGGAGTAAGATTCAACTGTTATCAATACAAGGAATGCAGACTCCTTGATTCAGATGACAAAGAAAAGTGTATATATTTGATGAGTTGAAATGTTACCTGATGGCTGTGCAACCAAATGGAATGATCTAATGTTAGAACTAGGTCCAAAAATATAGTGCATGCTGTGGCAGAGGTGAAATGTATTGTAAAGAATACCAGCATCTCCATTCAAAGGTAGAAATTGTAACAGATGGAATGTTACAAGATACCATCAAATACACAAAAGTTGAAATGCAACTAAATGTTTTGTAATGCACCAATAGCCATATTGAAATGTGTTTATTGTGACACTTCACTAGTTGAACTGAAAACATTCATAGGTCTGCAGGGATTTCTCATCATAATCACAGGAATGTTAAAGGCTCATGGAAAAGCAATGGGTTAAAATATGATCTATAAGTTTATGCCTGCACTGGTGTGAAGACTTATCATGCTTTCAATTTCGACATTTGTCCTGGAACTCAGCCATCAGGCCCTTATAAGATAAACCAAATGATGTTGTGAGCAGACTTCTTGCTCCTATCTCCCAAACTTATCAGAATGGATTTATTGATTTCCAGTTAATGTTACATTTGCCAATAGAGCACCGGTTAACCAGTGGAGAAATTATGCAGGAACAAAACAGAAACTCCAAATCAAATGTTATAATTTCAGAACAGAGAATTGTGTACTATAATGTTTGAATTTCAGAAAGATTTACATTGACCTCACTTATGAGAAAGAAAACCAAAATGATACTGTTGATGTCAACAGTATACCATGATGGAAATACTGATAAAGGAATCTTGACAAAATAGAAGTCAGAGATGGAAACTTTCTACAACAAAACCAAAGGCAGAGTAGATGCTAGTAATGAGTTTTGTAGAAACTATCTGTTATTTGAAACACAAAGCTTTCACCAGTCAGTGTTTTACTTGATCTTAATCATGTGTAGCACAAGTCATTTGATACTATACGAGGAAAATAAGTAGTAAAAAATACCAGAGACATTTTGTTAGAGGATTGAGACTGGAACTCATAAGAGAATCATTTATATCAGAGAAAAAGCAAAATGTTTTTGCCTGGGGAAGTATGCAAAAAAAATTCAATGAGTGTGTTGTTGAGTGAACAGACAGATGCAGTGTCCCTAAGACCTACTGTGACAATAGGAAAGCAACAAAGAAAAAGTCACTTATTCCCTATAAGAAAGAACAGAGAAATGAAAAATATAAAATATATGTACATGCCAGTGAAGAAAATACTTGTGTATTTACTGTGCAGTTATATGTGAAGACTGCCTTCAGTGTGACATTGAAGCAAAAATTATTTCCATGTAGGACTTTTCTTTGAGTTTACATTATAATTAACACAGTTTTCATTTCTGACTTTATCTTTTAGGTTTTTTGTTTGTTTGTTTGTTTGTGTGTATTACTGGGGAACCAATTCAGAATCTTGCATGGGTGTCAGAACCACTGGGCTAAATCCCCGGTCCTCTTCTAGGTTTTGTAAACAAGTAAACAACTTATGTGAGCATAATGATGTTTGTTCTAAGCACTCATTACATTTTCGATACCTTATTTTATTGATTTCTTTTGGCTAAGTTCATGTAGTACAATGTAGTAGGAATCTTCTCAAAACATAGGAACCAAAGAGGGATGGCAAGATTTTCATGTAGGAAGGGAAAGTTAAGCACATGTGCTGGAAGTGCAAGATCCTGCCATAGAACATGCAGTTGTGAGGGTGAAGATTGCCTTGGGTGGACTCTTGAAGTAAAGCTCACTTTTATTGCAGAGTTCTAGTCCTATTTTAATTGTAGTTCATATAAGAATTTAGTTATGATAGGATCTTTCAGGTTTTGTAAGCAAGTACACAACTGATATGAAAATGTTGATGTCTCTTCTCAATTCACAATGCATTTAAGAGTTTAATACATAACTTCATTGATATTTTATGTTCCTGTCCACTATACATGTAGACTATAGTAAGAAGCTTCTAACAGCAAGATGAGTGAGATTTACCTCCTACTAAACGCCAGGAAAGCAAAATTTGTGTGCTGCCAGTGTAAATGATATGTGGTATGGAATGTGATATTGTCATATGTGTAGACTGTCTCATGGGTGATAATTGAAGTAAAGATTTTTGTAAAGTGCTATTTATTTTTGACTGTAGTTCATATAAGACTTTTTGTTGCTCTTCTTTGATGTTTTAGACAATATTGAAAATTTTGATGTTTTTTATAAACAATAAATATTAAAATTCAATACTTAATTTTTGCCTGTTAAGAACTCATTGTTAGTATAACACAACTCAAGAAATTAAAATGAATTATTCATCAGGAGAAACATTCTAAAGAATAAATGTTCCACATTCATGCACCTTTACAACAAAATTAGTCTTATGATCTGTGGCTTAAGACACTATAAATTTTTATGTTATAGTTCTGGATATCATTAGAAGGCCTAAAATGAAGAGGCTACCGATGCCACAGACTCCTCATGGTGGACAGTTCATTCCTTCCTCTTTCCTAACTCTTGAACCTCCTGTGTTCTTGATGTGAGGTTCCATTCTCTGTTTTTCAAAGACAGCAACATAGCATTTTCAAATCTTTCTTGGACACTGATAAAGGATCCAGTCAGGCAAACCCAGGATAATCCTCTCATATCAAAATCCTTAACTTAATCATATTTGGAAACTTTCTCTCTTTTTTGCCATATAAATTCATATATTCCCATGTCCCAGGAATTAAGGGATGGTCTCTGGTTGTAAGTGCTCATTTTTATGGAAAGGAAAAGCAGCCACAGATAGTGTTTGGAAGAGCAGGAATGACTAAATCCATATAAAAATGTCTTTCTTTGGGTGTTGTTTTTTCTTTTTTGGTACCAAGGATCAAGCTCAGGACCCTGTGCTTGTGAGACAGTTCCTGGAACCATGAAACTAAATCTGTGGTCCACCACTTTATGTCTGTAGTTGCAAAAATAGTCCACAAGGTATGTCTTCAGTTAGTGTTTGTCCACTCTTAGAGAATATTTTCTTTGAAAGAAAACTTGTTTCAAGGAGGAACATTTCTACATAATTAAAAGGTTACACAAACATTAGAAGAGCTGGTAAAGTGAGGAGACCAGAGGGCTCTGTGGGGTTTCGGATTATTTAAAGGACGTCAGTTCCAAGGAAAAATAGGACGGACCTTGGCTGCCCACACCATTGCTCAGGGAGGTTTTTAGGAGGAAGAACCAAAGCCTTGAAACTCTGTCTTTCTCTATGCACTTGCTTTAATTGATTGCAAATATAACTTTGCCTTCCTTCACTTCTGCCTTCTAAATTGCCTACAAGTGATTCTGAGAGAATCACAGTTGGTCTTATGGAAAAAGAATAAAAAGCCTGGGGATCTTAATTTCTGGGAGCTAACTCCCTCATGGAGACCTTAAAGGGATTTGCATGGTCTCTAGTATGTGGGTAAAGTTATGCTAAAGGGTTGAAATGATTGTTACTGAACATGGATAGATTCAATAAAATGGTGGGTGCACCAGATAAATATTTGTTTGAAATATGAATGGGATTCTTGGTGCTAGAATGTATTTTCCTGTTCTAAAGTTTAGCTGATTATAAATTACCAGTGTGTGAATATATCTGGTTTTATTTGTCTGTCTTATTTTCATCAATTGGACACATGAGGCCTGTGACTCTGACTTTCAAATTAGTCACAGTTGGATCCAAATACTGCCTTCACCTTCTCTATTCTACACGACCTGAGACAAATTACCTTAATTTTCATTGATTTAATTGCCTCATGTTTCTCATCATTGGAAATATCTGTGGCCATATCTAACATATGATTCGTGTAGAAAAGGAATTAGATAGTAAATATAAAGTGCCTAGTGTAGAGCTGATACTAAATCAATATTATTAACCTTTCTTCCTTTCCTTCTAGAGGCTGAATGTCCTATAGAACTTTCAATAAAGAATAGATTTTTCTAGTAAGTATTTTTTTCCTGCAAAAATTCCCAATTTTCCTACAAATAGTTCCAATACCAATTTTATTAAGCACAAGTATCAGATCTATCACTGTAACAGGTGGTAAGAGAAGAAGTCATTTACTATCTATCACTTCATTTATTTCTGGCTGTTGAAAGGGAATGACAACAAATGATATTCTCTCAAGTTCTGATGGAAGAAGCTTGCATTTTGTTTTCCTTTTCTTTGCTGATTCTCCTTTCCTTGGCCTTCATTTTCTCAGTTTACACAGTCTAGTGGCTGACTTGTCTCTTTTGATACCCAGTATTTTATTAAAGGTGTATTCAAGAATCACAACCAATAAGGTGTGTGTGTGTGTGTGTGTGTGTGTGTGTGTGTGTGTGTATGAGATTTATTTTAAAGGATTGACTCATAATTATAGAGGCTAAAACTCATAACCTGTCTCCTGCAAAAAGACTCAGATAAATGGGACATATAGAGACCAGTCCTGGCTCAGAGGCATGAGAAGGCACATGACATGATTCTTGATAGCCAAAGCAGTGAGAGTGGGAGAAGAAATTTAATCTCCTCCACTTTTTCTTCCCTTGGGTCCTCAGCTGTTTAACTATACTCAGGCTACAGCCCAAGTGCTGACCCCTCCAGAAACACCCTCATAGACACATTGGGAATTTATATTTAATTGGCCATCAAGGCATGTGTACAGTCAGTTTAAATTAACATATGAAATTAACCATTGCTCTATGTGATAAGGAGAGCCAAAGACCAAGTCACTTTGACTACCTTGTCTACTTGGCTACCCCTGAGAGAGAAAAAGAGAATTTTATTTTGGCCTCAAATCCCTGGTAGATTCTCCAGTCACCCTTTAGCATTGTAACACTGAAGTCTCTTTGCCTTATGCTCGGCCTTTCTCTTTGGGCACTGTGGTTGGGGCTTAGAGTAACGGGAGATGAATAGTGACACGTAGGCACCACACTGTACTTTGTACCTTGAATAAATGACTTGAGATATTTCCTTTCTATTTTTATCTTTGGTTAATAATGACTTTAATTTAAATGTTTATTAACATAAAGCCAAGAAAGTGTGCGTTCCTTTCTACTTATTATTCAAAGATATATAAAAACTTTACCAAAAATAGCTATAGTTTCGTTGTAAGCTATACTATATTAATTTCCTTTTAAAGAAGGTGTGTGGCTTTATAATATAATAATTGGTGAATAAATCTCACCAAGAAAGGAGCTGGCCTAGCTTGGAGGAGTATGCATTTACTTTTCTGCCATATTACATTCTTTGTGCCAATGAAAGTTTCTGCACATCCTATTATCTGCATAGATAAGATGTGAAACTTCCCAAAGACTCATAGAACCGAGTGTAATAATGTCCTAAGAACTTGAGATGGACAGAAACTTAATGAAGAACTATTCAGCTATTATGTTCATGGTCCTCGCCTTCATACTCAGTCCTTTATTGTCACCTTCAGCTGGACAGAGAACTTTCACACAGTTGCATGCCCGTGAGCTCTAAAAGCCCTCACACACACCGCAGCACCACACTGAGTTGGAAATCAGTAGAACAGCACAGCCAAGAAACCGTCTGCTGCCGATCCTCCCAGAGGCAAAAGTGAGTGAAGAATATGCTGTCAGCTCCTGGCATTTCTCCCTGCAGAAGAAACCGAGCACTGGCTAATAGAGGCCAGAGGTTCTGATAGCCTTGAGATGGATTCAAGGTTTCAATCACTGAGCAATAGAAGGGAGAGGACTTAGCCTGCGGGGATGGACAATGAAACCTGTCCAGCGCAGCAGAAAATCAGCTGGAACACCCCACTCACAAGTCATAAACTGGCATTAATAACTATCCTAGCTGACTACGAATCACTGTGCGCATTCTGTTAAGACAACAGGATGATGGGCTTCTCCGTGGGCGTCTCTCTATGGATATGCTGCCTCTAGGAGAGTATTTACAAAGTTTACTTTTTAATTTCTAATTTGCTGGCCTTTAATATCTGGATTGCTACCAAAAGTGTTGAAAAACATTAAACATGATTGGTAAAATCTTTAAAACTTCCACTTTCAACTTCCACTTCAAAACTTCCACTGACTACATACTGTGATAAAGGGCAGTATTTTTCACAACTTCGAATATTTCAACTCAGTGCAATATATCTCAACAAGTAAGAACACCCAATTAGAGCAGCCCACGTGAGTTCCAGAATTCTAGGGCTGGAGCTGTCATCAGCTTTTTGGAATGTAGCTTCTGAGTCTCAAGTTTTTAATGACAGATGTCTGACCAATGTTATAAAGTCATTGATGGTTTGAAAAGCCACAGTATATTAACTGTAATGACATCACATGAATTTCCAAAGGGCTGTAAAAATCCTGGATATATTTTATTATTTCACAAATCCACATCATATTGACTTGTACACAGCAATGAATATGTCAGCAATGATGTAGGCATTACAATCCATGAAAGTTTTATTTCTTGAGAGTTCAGGTATGTACAATGCAGGAAACCCATTTTTTGAGAATGGTATAAAATATGAAAACAGGTGTAAAAGACAAAAACAGATGTAAAAACTTAATTTATGTTCATTTAGAAGTATGTGGCTACCAGGTGCTATGTGTCTATTAAGCTTCATTTTATTCCATATATCTATTCATTATCTAAAAGAGCAAAATGACATATTCATTAATTCTTACAGATGAGGTCAAAACAGGAAACATTTCAGGGTCCACTGTGGACAAAGAAAACATATCAAAGAGTGAATTTAAAATGATGTGGAGGCAAACACTAGCAAGTACTTGCTTTGGTGCAATAAAGATGAGATATAAGAGATTAAGATACTACTAAAGGTCTTTAACAGTGTGATAGAAAAAAGTTAGTAGCGAGAATACAGATTAGATTACTACTGGCAGGGGAAGAAGATGTGCTTGACTAAATTCTTAGTGTGTTTGTCACTGATGAAATTCTGATAAAATTCACTTCAGGGATGGGGCAGGCCAGACAAAGTTAGGATCCGCACACAATGATGAAGTGTGACTCAGAATACCAAGAGCAGCATTTAGAAATCACTCAAAAATGCTTGAAAGTTGGTCTACAAAGGCAGATCCCACTGGCTTGCCTAGCTATGAACCCTCACTTTTGTGAAGCTGAACCCTAGAGCGTATCTTACAAAAATTTACCACCCAATTTCTCTCTAACAGAGGTCAACATGCCATTCCACTTTTGAAAGACTGATTATGCAGCACATTAAACACTTCTGAGTTGCAACCCATACTTCAATCTAATCATGTTTATTTTCCCATTTTTGAGAAGAAAAACTATCCTTTGAATCTAATAATCTAAAAACAATTCATTGTTCTTCTGAGTATTGTCTTTTAACCTTTTGATATACCATATAATGTGATTTCTTTCTATCTTCCATTTCCATCAGGCAAGGTTCAGATAGTAAATTCATAGTACTTCAAGGAGGGCTTATTTATGAAAGAACTCCTCACAAGGTTTAGGGTATATACAGGAGCCACTAGTTTAGTGCAATAATTTAGGGTTTAATATAAGTTAATGTTACCTCTTTCTGGGTCCAAACAGAAGGGGAGCTTAACAAGATCTCTTGAGAGGAGTGACATTTTATCCGGGGTCTCAGAGTGAGCTTGGGGCAATTCTGGTGAAAGGGATAAAGAGGATAGTAACTTTGAGCTTACCACTTTTCCCCAGCCAACAACCATGGAGGGATCTCCACTGGCTAAATCAAGATGTCAGAGAAAACTGGACTCACTCCTGTGTTCCTAGAGATCAATATTTCATGCGAGAGGATAGAGAAGAGTTCATGGATGTACTAGGTAGAAGGGCCAATGAAAGATACCTGATGAGAACCACACACCTGAAAGTCCCCTTTGTTTATGAATGCAAACAATCCCAAAGTCCTGTCATCATAATTTTTAAAATTATGAGTTACATATGACTCTTAGGGAACTTATAGGGAATGATAAGAAATATATACTCAAGCATCATAATTCACTTTAGATTGACCATCATCCACACAGTGAAGTTCCTTAAAAACCATCACTGACAGGATCCAACCTTCTTACTCATGTTTCCTTGTTGATGATGTCAAGGTTATTGAAGAAACTGGTTTCGGCTCAGGCTGCAAGGGTGAGGGGCAGTGTGACCACAGAGACTCCGGAGAAGGTTTCAAAGGAATGCTTCCACTTTATTATTGTAAGCACTGGTCTTATACAGTGATGGTATAGGGTGCAGGGACAGAGGTGTGCTAGAGTCTGCCATTACAATTGGTGTGTTGACATTGTAGGAGAAGTTTACTGTATATCATGTATAATGGGTCTTGTAATCTGTTTTGGCATAGGGTCTCATTGCTTGGTACTGTTCGTTTTGGCCAAGGGCCACAGAGTCATGGCGTAGAGCAGGTACAGGATAGGTTCCCCTTAGCATATAAGCCTGGTTTCTATACATAGAGGTTGGTGTTCTTGTGTTCTTGAGCCTCTCTGTGTACCGTAGTGTGCTATCGGACATACATGCGGTGTATCTGACAAGGCCAAGCATGGACCTCTCCTTCACTTCTTGATATGGAAGTTGAAAAGACATATGACCTAGGAGCTGAATCAGAAGACTTGTGTACTTTCACTTTCAGGAAACAATTTCAAGACTTTGTATCAATTTTCTCTCCCCCAAAGCAATATTTAAAGGTTTCTGTTGATTCTCATCTTTCTTTTTCACTAATTTATTTGCAAGCCTAATATAGGCTAGGCTGTGCTCTATACCTGGTTTTAGTTTTAAAGTCATATTATGAAGAAGTTGAGCAACTTTTCAGAGGTTTATCGACTATATTATTTTTGTCAATGCATTTTAATAATGTTTTAGCCATTTTTATATTGGTTTTCTTATTAATTTGTAAAAGGTCTATATGTGTTCTGACAGTTAACCTTCTGTTAATGATTCTTTTGAGCTGTACTCATGTAAATGTTCTTTAATATCAGTAGAGAATCAGAAGATTTTAATTGTATTATAGATAACTTTTTTCCTGTGTGATTTGCACTTTTAAAAGAGATACTTATTTTTGAAGTATAAATAAAATATAGTTTATTTTAGAAAATTTACAAGGTTTTATCTTTTATAGTTGTGTTTAACACATAAAATCTCATTAAGAGTATTTGTGCTTGTATCAGCTCTATTTTCTATAGAAATTTAAAACTTTTCACTAAAATATGACTGAAAATATATTGATTAAATATTTTGATGAAATTGGAAAGAACTAATAATTGTCATGTATTTTGTTTGCATATATACTAATATTATAAACTTCCTCTCTATTTCTATATTCTTTAATATGCTTTGATAAAGCAGTATATTTTTTTTCTGTAAAAAGTTTAAAATTTTTTTTTGCTTTTAGAACCAGATAGGTGTTTAATTATTTACTTATTTATTTATTTTGTACCAAGGATTGCAATCAGGACCTCTTAGTTACCAGGCAGGTATGCCTTTACTAAGTAAGCTATGTCTTCTATCCAGATATGTAATTTTGATATTGAAAATTCAGCTTTGAAAATTGTTTTATTGTCCATGATTTCTCATTGTGAGTAGAATTATATACAGTTTTTCACTCACATTGGTCTTTCTTTCAGCAAATTTGCCAGCCTCTCTTGTTACGAAGCTGTCTCAGACAATTTCTTTCCATTTCTGGAGAGAAAGGGAATGCTGGTGGTACTTCATCACTGGGTAGAATGTATCTAAAAATAAGCATGAGGTTTGGAAGTTAGAATTTTATAGCTCACATACTTTGCTGTCAATTCACAAATCACTTTTGTTAAAAAAAATTGATAGTTAATGTTTCAGAAGTTGATGCTGCAAAGATCCAAATTTAAATTTATGAGTATCTAATAGTCAACAGATTTTAAAGTAATTTAGGAGAAAATAAAATTTATGCCCTTTGGTCCTTTTTTTAATTTAATGAATACACCTTATCATAACATTCAACATTGAGAGTTTGTACCAGAATATCACATGGCTTGATTCTCATTTTTTCCCCTTCCCCACCACCCTGCAACACCCCACCCCCTATATACATAAGCTTTGTTTAATTTTTTTTGTTACTATCACATTCTTTTTCCCCTCGTTATTTACTCCTACACCATTTTTCCTTTTAAATATTTTCTAGTTCACAATATCAACTATATATGCTAGAATTCATTTACATCTTCTTTTTCTCATACCAGAGAAAAGATACAATATTTACACATCTGTGACCTATTTATTTCAATTATGAGGATATCCTCAACATATTTCCATTTGAGTATGAATGACTCAATCTTATCATTTTTTTTTCTTTTTTTCTTTTTTTAAGGTTTTTTTGAGACAAGGTCTCGCTTTGTGGTTCAGGCTGGCCCTGAGCTCAGCCTCCGACTCATATCACAGTCCTCCTGCCTCTGCCTCCCGAGTGCTGGGATTACAGGCGTGAGCCACCACGCCCGGCACTGTGGTATGTGGTACTGGTTGCTGCTGGGTGTGGGTCTCCACACCCAGTATTGTTATGTGGTTATCAGGGAATCGAACCGGGCCCTTGCGCTTGCAGGACAGGCGCCAGAACCACTGAGCTAACTCCCCAGCCCCAATCTTATCATTTTTAATGGCACAGTAATACTCCATTCTATAAAAGAACCACATCTTCTTTATCTAGTCTCCTGTTGATGAATATTTTGGCTGTTTCCAAGATTTAACAATCACAAACTCAACTGCTATAAACATAGGTGCACATATATCACTGTGATATGAATCTTTTAATTCTTTTGTGTATATACCTAGCAGAGCAACGGCCAGGTCAAATGGGACCTCCAATCCTAGTTTTTTGAGGAATCTCCACACTTACTTCCGCATAGGTTGTATGAGTCTACACTCCCACCAACAGTGGAGAAGGATTCTTTTTTCTTTGCAGCCTCACCAACATTTATTGCTGGTTAATTGTGAGATAGCAGCCATTATTTGTAGAGGGAGATGAAATCTCAGTGTTGTTTTCATCTGCATCTCTTGAATTACAGTGATGGAGGACATTTTTTCTTATACGCCTTGGCTGCTGGTATTTTTTTTTTTTTTTAGGTTTTTTGAGTCAGGGTCTCGCTTTGTGGTTCAGGCTGGCCCTGAGCTCAGCCTCAAATTCACATCACAATCCTCCTGCCTCTGCCTCCCGAGTGCTGGGATTACAGGCGTGAACCACCACGCCCGGCACTGTGGTATGTGGTACTGGTTGCTGCTGGGTGTGGATCTCCACACCCAGTATTGTTATGTGGTTACCAGGGAATGGAACCCGGGTCCTTGCACTTGCAACACAGGTGCCAGAACCACTGAGCTAACTCCCCGGCCCTGGCTGCTGGTATTTTCAACTTTTATCTCCTCCATCCTCTGGGCCCTTGACCCACTATGCCCCATTGTATTACTCAAAGAATACAGTTGTTATCTTTGAGGATACCCTTGAGCAATATCCTTAAGGGTAGAATATCAAAGATAGAGTTTCAATGTGTTTAATTACAACTGCCTATTAAATAGTAAACTAATGATGCCAAATAGGAAGCTGGATACAAAGTAAAGTTCAGAGTAGGAGTTCAGGTTAGTGTTAAAAATATGGAAAACTTTAGGTTACATAGATATAACACAGATATAGCAGTGTGAAATCAGTAGGGATAGATGAAGACAGAACAGGAAGAAATAAAAACTGAAATCTGAAAAGTGTCATTTTAAAATTTTGGATATAAAGAGAAACTAGTACTAGTACAGGATACCAAGCAAGAGTAGTGAAGAAAGTCAACAGTACATGATTAACGATTAACTTGAAACCAAGAGAAAGAATCCTGTCCAGATAAAGCATTTGCCTATAATATAAATAATTCTTTATGTTGAGATATACTTGTTGTCTCTTTTGATTTTCTTCTTCTAAAACTAGATTGGAATAATTACTTTAAAATATACTCTTATTTCTCTAATTCTATATATCCTTCAGTTTAATACCTCAAAGCAACCTTGCTAGCCCAAAGGATTCATGCAGCCTGTGCAACATTAAGATGTTTTAACATAGCACATCACAGAGTACTATGTTCTGATATTACACAAAAGAACACTACAAAGGGCTAATGATATAATTTACAACTATGTTTACAGGCTACCAATCCAACAAATGCAAATAAACTCATTTAGAGAAGCTTTATTAATAATTTTGAGAGCTATTCTAATGCTGTCTGCTTATATAGAAGTAGTTTAAAGTCAAACACGGCTTAAATTTTTGCTTTCTTTTCTCTTATTTGATTTTTTAAATGTTTAAGTGACTAAAACATATTTGGTCTCAGGGAGACAAAAGTGTAAGACAAGCAGAATCCTGTTAAACTCTAGCCTTATGTCATATGCATTTCTCTACTGAGTAAACAGTGTATACAATCATTTATCTTTTATTCCTTATTTTTCAGGTTGAAAAATAGCATTTATTTTTGTGTAGTTTAAGTGATTTCTTAATGGTACATAAAGACAGTTTATAGAAATAATTTAAATAGGTCCTTGATTGAGGCAGAAAATTTTGAAGTTAAGTAGTCATGTCCCTTCTGTTATTACTTATAATCATTCTGTCACATATCACAGGATTTTTACATTTTAAGGGAAAAGCATAGAGTAATGAATGTAAGGGAATCATAAAATGCTCTGACAATGTGAAGGGTTAATCTTTTTCTTTTTTACTTTATTAGTAGTGACTGGAGATTGGTGGAGCAATGGGGGTGATTCCTTTATTACTTTAAAACAGAGCTAAAAATAAATAAGGAAACCACTTTGGTTGATGCTTGAAATAAAAAGTCTGTTTCCATGATTCCAAAAGTAGAGAGAGGCAACATAAGCTCTCCCAAGATTTTTTAAGACATATGAGCTTTCTGTTATTGCATGAATCCAGTGAATTAGGGGTGGGGAAGTGTTTGGTTATTGCAACAATACAAGTAAGATGCCACTCCATGAAATAATGAAAGAAAAAAAAAAGAGACAGAAAAAAACCACACTATACATACTTGGAACGGTCAGAGAGTAGAAAGTTAGGCATAACATCGTGAGACTTAACTGAAGATCACTTGACACAAGTTCTTGTAGCCTTAAATTTTTCCACTTCTCATAATTTATCTGGGGAAAATATTTGAAGGCATTCCTGAAGATTTATGTCTTATGGTATTTATTATAGTGTTATTTAAAAGAGTACATAGTTGAAAAATATACATAAATGTCCAACAATGAACCCTTGATAAAATAAATTAAAGTATATCTATATGATTTATTACTCCACACCAGTTCATAATCATATTTTCAAAGACTAGTTCATGGCATGGGGAAGTATTCACAGTATAATGCTAAATTAAACCTGTCAGATACAAACAAACCATATTAAATAGCTACAACTTACTGAACATTAATTTTTGTAGTAGGATATGTATTCAGGGCTTTATAAACACCTCATTTAATAATCTACTAACAAATCTTCAGGATTGCTATTGCTCTTCTCAGTTTATGCACTATAAATCAGAAGAGGTAAGCAGTAACTCAAATCCAAGTTGACATACTAAGTACAGCAACCTCAAACATGCAGGGTCACCGGAGTGAATACATATAGCTTCTTAACAATCTGAGAAATTGCATGTACTGCCAGTGTAAAGGGAAGCTAATTTTGAAGAAAAGTTACAAATCTCAACACACTTTAAAATTTGGGAGTTGATAGAATAAATTCAACGCTTTAAAGAAAGGAAGTAAAATGATGAGATTTATGTTTTAAGGGATAAATGAAGACTTGTGTCAAGTGAGATTACAATGGGATACTTGGTAGTCCTTTCCACCCCAGTTCATTTGATCTGTGGGGAATAATGGTGGAGATGGAGAGAAGTCAGGTTAGAGACATATTGTGGGTAAAGGGCTAACTAAAATCTGAAGTAAGAAATATATAGTTTCTTAGGAAATTGAGAGTAAAGGAGGAAGGCACAGAGACAATATCTTTCAGTTTCTAGTACCAGTGAGTATATGCCTGGCAGTATTCAATATTCAAATTCCTATTGGAGGTTCCTATGTACATTAGAGGACTCTGAGCTTGGTTTTGAAGATATTTTATGAGAGGAAATTTAAGAAATAATCAAGAAGCAGGAGATTTTGGAGTTCGGGAGAGAAAACAGTTGCAATTAGAGATTTGAAGTTTACTGCCATTTAAGAGTAGCTAATAACTTTTGAGACTTCTAACAGAAGATATAGAGGAAAGTTTTTGAGTGGGCATGGATGGATAAAAAATGTAGAGAAAACTTATATATCACATAATTATTCTCTATTCCAGAAATTGTCTTCCTTTTTGTTTTATTTTCCAAAAATTCAAATCATAATTGATACATTATGAATATACATCATCATCACATTAAATGTTGACACTTTGTACCAGAATATGACATGACTTGATTCTCATTTTTTCCCATTCCCCCACCCTCCTTGAAACCCCCCACCCCTTATGTACATTTGTTTCCTTTTTTTATTACTATCACATTCTTTTTTCCTTGTTATTTACCCCTACACTCTATTTCCTTTTAAATATTTTCTATTTCACAGTATCAACTATATATACCAGAACTCATTTATATTTTCTTTTTCTCAAACCAGAGAAAGGATACAATATTTACACATCTGTGACCTATTTATTTCACTTATGAAGATGTCCTCAAGGTACATTCATTTGAGTATGAATGACTCAATCTTATCATTTTTGTTATGGGAGATAGGAAGACAGTGGTTTGAAAAAATATATGGACATATTTTATTTTAATTCTAGCCAGACTGATAGATGCTTATGGACATTTATTAAATAAATGAAGGATGAATGGAAGCAATTTGAATACTTGTGGCAGTATTTCCTTGGTGAAATGTTAAAGTTAATTTTGATCATGCCCTTATTTTTACATACAGAAGATATATTTCCTTTGCAGTAGCTACAGGACTTGAAAGAAATTACTTCACATATTTGAACTCATATATAATTTGAATTTTAAATTTTAGCTTTGATTAGGTAGCAAATAAATGAATTTTATTCCTAAGGGATAGTTACCCAGAATCCTCAGAAGAGGCTATATTTCTCCTTGCATTTTTCAACAAAACCTGTATCAGGTCCTATTTGTGTCTTATTGATACAATAATTAAATAAAATAGAAGAACCATAAAAACAAATAGAGCAGATTGAATATATGAAGATGATGAAGGCCAAAGAAGACAGGAAGAGTGACACAAGTGAGTCACTAACTAACAGAAAAGTGAGGGGAGTGCAGCTGGAGATTTGTGCGAGTGCTCCACAAGGTCATAACTTCAGCTCAGCAGATATTGGGTGCTCTCCAGATGGGGTCAGCCATGGATTTTAAAGAATCTCATGTTGACACCATGAGGAACGTTTGTAGATAGGCCTCTGAGTACCAAGATTTTTTTTTACTTAAACTATAAAGAAAAACATTTAGGAAAACATACGGGGTCAGAAGAGAAACATTGGAGAATAGCACAAAGGATACAGAACTTTGTTATTGTCCATTCAAGCTATTGCTGCTTTTCATGTGAATGAAGCTATTAGTTGTGAATTTTCTAGGTTTATGTATAACAGACAGTGAATGTGTCACATAAAACTGGCCATTCTACATTCTGAAACTTCTAAATATTTGTCTCATAGGACAAAGGATGTTGGGTGGTATTGTGCGTTGTTTCTGGATGTCCCCCACAAAACTTCACACACTCATATGTGGGGCTTTAGGAGCTGACTGGCTACAGGGTGTGTGACAATGAGATTAAGGGTGTGCAGTGCCAAATTAACCCACTAGTTGGCCCTAGCATGTCTCTGGGAGTGGTGGAAGGGATTTTCTGTAGTTCTGGGTGTGGGTGGCACCATCTGAAAGGTTTATGACCTGGATGGACAAGAAGGCAAAGGCAGGTTACTGCATGCCATTCACTGTCCTCTGTACCACATCTGGACTGTGCTCTGCAATGACCTTCTGCCATTTTACTCCACCTTGGAGCCAGCCAACTATGAACTGAATCCTCTGAAAACTATAAGGTGAAATAAGCTTCTCCTGCTTAACTTTGGGTGTTGAGCATTTTGTCTCAGAAACAAGAAATTTAGTAAATTTTCATGGAGTCATATTTGACTACATTCAAAACAAATAAGATTGGAAAGTTTTCCATAAAATGTTTAAAATCTGTTTTAAACAACTAGACTGAGAGAAAAAAAGCCACACTTCAGTTCCCTTTCCCCTGAAGTCAGTTGAGTGGTGTCCTATGTGAACTCTCTATAGAACACAATGACCTCATATAAATTCCATCCAAGAGAGGGAAATAAACTGCAAAAGCTCTGTTGGAACTTCCCAAATACCAGCTAATAAGTGAGAGTCTGGACTTTGGTTGTAATCATGGAAATGAAGAATAGAAGATTGAGAAGAGATACAATGTGAGTTGAACTAGGTGGACACAGAGACCGTCCTTCCAAACTGATTTAGACACATGTGTGTACATAGACATGCATATCCATTGCTATTTAGTCTTCTGAGGGGGCGGGTCTTAGGCCTACATCAATCAAAGCAAACATGTCCTGGGGTTTAATGTACAGAAAATTCTAATATGTAGCTTCGCATGGTTGTTCCTCCAATCTGAAGCCTCCATGAGGAGGAGTCACTAACGCTGAATACAGTAAACACAGAAGTCTGCACTGTTCTATAATCTGGTTCCTCAGAACCAGGGAGGACAGAAGATGAGGTCGTTTTGGATTAGGTGCAGCAGAGAGAAATATCACAAACAAAGACAGTAAATAGAAAGTCTTTTGAATGAAGACTTTCATCATTTTATTATTCTACTTCCTACATAGGAAAGGGACCTTTATGAGATGGAAGTCCATCCTATGTGCCATTTCTTGACCTGCTCTTCCTTATTCCAGGGCCAAGTTAATATATGTCGACAAGGCCTTGGCCTTTCTGTGAACTGCTGGTGGCTAATGTTTGAGGTCTAGTTCAGTCAGAGTGTGGAGTACCAGATATTCTCATATTCTGCTTGTTGAATCATAGATGGGTATAGACCCAGACATAAGTTCATGTATATGTCTCAGCAGCAGCCAAACTGCATTTCCTTTTATCTGGCAGTACCTGTTTGTGATTTCTTGGGCAAGGTGAGCTTCTTGTCTGACGCTAAGACTGTGGTCCTAAGGATACATGTCTACCTGAAGGAAATCTTGAGAAAGGCTCCAGGCTAATTCATACTCCCTGACTCTGTTATCTAAATACCCGAAGTCTAACCATCTTCTGGAAGATCTACTACATCATTTCTGTATCTTCTAGTTCAATTTGAATTTCTGACACTGCTATTGGTTAGACTCACAATAGAGAACTCAATCCTTGCATGTTAACTTTGTAGTAATAATAATAATTTAATGGGAGTAAAATGTTTATTATCTATGGAGATAAATTTTCTTGCCATCTTCCTGCTATTGTATCTCCCTGTATTCTATAATCCCAAGCATGTACATGATTTTTTTTAAATTTAAGTCAAAAGCTTTTAAAACTATAGCATCAGACACTGACAGGCTTTTATGTTTTCAATGAAAGGCCCACTGACAAGAAATAAAAGGAAGTTCCATTTATCAGAAAAAGGATGCCACTGTAAAATGACTTTGTTGTGGATACTTGCCCTGTTCTACTGAACTCTGATCTAGGAAATCAAATATCTACTCAATCCACAACCTAATTTTATCCTAGGAAGTTAATGAAAGAAGGAACCCTAGTGTTCAGACAAGCCTGGGCCAGAGGATGTGCATCTCTATTTTATGCCCCTTACAAGGTTTGATTATGATCTAGAATTTGACAGACAGAGACTTGATGATCTGCATTGAAAGATCATGGAGCCTGAATAACATGGAAAGAGAAACACCAAACACTTCCCGTATCCCAAACCTTTCAACTTGATCTTCCTCAAATCTTGAGCTCCCTATGGCCTGGAACAGACATACTTGTGAGGGAAAGAGGAAGATTTCTGACTTTTGGATGAAATTTTAAGCAAAGTGGAGTCAGGTACTAAAAGTGCTGCAGGTACCAGAATTCACTGAAGATAATACTAGTAATTACCTTGGATTTGTATCTCCTAGGATGATGATAGTTTACAGACAAAGGAGGGACCACTGGAAACTTGGATGGGGATGCGGAGAATGAGAGAGAAATTTCAATCAGTTGTGTATGAATCAGCTACTATTTCACATCTGGGAGGTTCTAAACCTGGGAGTATGTTTGGCCATGAATTAGAAAAAAGAAGATGCATTTAGCATAGGCATCTGAACTGTCATCTGAAGCCAGTAAAGAATCCTAGACTGGAACCAGCAAAGGGAGCTGATTTCAGGGCCAGACCCCAGCTGGTGTATGGTGCACAGTATGGACAAAAAGAAGAAAATGTTGGATAGTGAAAGCTGTGACAGGACTAGGGAAATGTGAAATGAACATCAGATTTCAGAGGGGACAGGAGAAACTGGAAGAGGAGAAAACTGAATCTGAGTTGAAAGGACTGGAATGGGAGTTGGCCGAGGACAAATAGATTTGAGAGGCTGGAAGAAAAATCTTCCAAATGCTGACAGAAGTAGCTGGACCTCATTTCTAAGTGCATAGGGAATTTTGCCCCCATAGGCAGAAACCACTACAGGGATAATATACTTAAATGAGAAAGTACAGTGAGTTGCTTGACTTTAGATGACAAGTAGAGAGAGAGTAGTTAGTTTTTCAGGTCACAAGATGACTAAAAGTTATATCAGATATTCTTTTTTGTAAATTTTTCAAACTAGAAAGAAAGAAAAAATCTCTAGGGCATACTTGAAAGAGAGATAGTGTTAGGAGTACAGAGATTTTCTTTGTAAGTCTCTGAGGCTCAGTGACAGACTCACTGACCCACTGAGCCACAGTACCTGACATCCTCAGCTTACCAAAGGACAGGTTCATTTTTACTCACATTTTTACTGCACGGTTGGCTGGCTCCAGGGGAGAAAGGGCACGTTAGAAAAGTTGTCAGAGGTTGCCTGCTCTTGTCATGGCACTCAGGAAGCAGACAGAAAAGACAAATGGGAAGGGAGATGGACCTTTCCTAGTCATGCCATAGAGATCTACCTCTTCCAACAAGGCAGCAGCTCCCAACTGCACGGTCCATGGATAAACCCACCAGTGCATGGATCCATGACCCAAACACCCTGTAAAAGCTCCTCCTCTGAGTACAGAAGGTTTTGGTGGCATTCCTGATGGAAACCATAGCAGAAAATTCAGCAAGGAGAGAGAGAGAGAGAGAGAGAGAGAGAGAGAGAGAGAGAGAGACAGACAGACAGACAGACAGACAGACAGAGACAGAGAGACAGAGAGAAACAGAAAAGTAGAGATAGAGACAGAGACAGAGAGATGGTCAGTCATGGAAGAAACAGAAAGAAGTTTTGATGAGATTATTGAGATTATAAATTCTGGATAGGAATGATCTTGTTGTTATTGTCATGTCCACCAAATTGTGTAAGTTTTTAAATATAGCTCAGTCTTTCATAGCGCAATCTTTTGCTCTAGTTCTGAGACCAGCCTTTTGCCCTAATTCTCCAAACACTGTCATCCTGGTCACCTTACTAATGCTGTCAAGGTTTGTTGGGCATGCGTATTTCCTAGTGAACTTGTGGAGCCATGCAATCCTGCTGATGTGAACTGAAGATCCAACTTTAAGGAGCAGGGGTTATTGTACCTTTCCTTCCTAAGGAGTCTTCTCCAATACAAAAATTTCAGAGCAAAGAGAATTTCTGTGGAATTGATGATTTTTAGAGACTCTGAAAAAGCTATTAAGGTCTTGAAGAAATTCTACTTTCTGTGTCACCTGGAGAGGAACAAAACAACTTGTTTCCAAAGCAGAACACGGTGACAGTTCTGAAGTCTGAGAGACTGTCTTTGTATAAGGGAAAGGTCTGAGCTTCTTAAGAGCCCTGTGCAGAGCCCTTCAGCGTCCTTGTTCCCAGGAATGCCAAAATCCTGTGAAAATATGAATGAATTGATATTACTTGAGCTCATAAAATAGAACATCACACAACACTCTTAAGTGGGTAAAATTATTCTAGTTTGGGTGTTATGGTTGCGGTATTAAATAAAACATTTTGAAAGGTGAACACTGAGTCCCATATGTAACATGGGAGTTAAAAAAGTAGTTTTGTGTTCAAGTTGCTAAATGTTTTCTACTGGATGCTAGATTCCTGCTCAGTATAAGCAACCATGTTTTGTAGCCTCTAAGTCCCATCTTTTCCAAGACTGGATGAGAGATTTGGGTGTTGAACATCCCTGCAGACTCCACGGAATTTATTTATTCATTCAGTTTTGTGTATTCTGAAGACCTCCTTAGATAACCTTTAAGGTCTCTCAAGGGTTTGGTTTTCTTGAAGAATGGATCTCCAATGTTAGATAAGTATCTGTCTCAGTCTGTGAAAGTCTTGATTTTGTCCAATATTACTACTGAAAACAAGACAAAGTTTTTCTCTCCTTCAGGTACAAAATTGCACCATGTTGAACCAGCCAAAGGACAGGCTCTTTATGTGTTATCTCAATATTTTTTGCCACCTCTTGTTTTGTGTATGTGTCTGTCAACAAAATTTACTTTTCTAGAGGTGAGAAAGCAGGGTTTATAAGTGTATTTGAATCTAGAATAAGTTTAAATGTATTAATAAATGACATTAACAATCACCACCATTAAGGACATTGGGAATAGCTGAATTCAGTTTATGAAGAACATGTCATTGCGGCTTTAATAATTTACTTGCAAGAAAATCTTTCCCCCTCTGCTTTCCCTGTGAAGTTGCAAGATCTTTCCACCTCAACTTAGATGATTACTAGTTATACTCCTAGAGGGCAGATATAAGTTAATGAGCTCTGAGGGAGGGGACAAAGAGGCAAGAACAAAAACAGCATATTGCCTTCAAGACTATTAATGTCCCTTTGTGGAGGATGGCAACAGCTAATGTCTGGCAAGAGCAGTGGAGGGAGAAATTGCTGCAGGTTCAGGTGGGAGAGTGAGTCACCTTGAGGCAGGCATTGCTGATGAGGTTTGGAGAATAATCTTTCCATTAGGAAAAGGATTCTCCTTTGAGGCTGGGGGTCGTCTTAATGTCCAGCACTTGAAACATTTGATTTACTTCTTGTGTACTGCAAGGGAAACAGCATTAAAGCCCCACACACCACAGATCCACAGAGAGTTTCTGCAAGTTCATCTATTCTCAGCTACAAGGAGATTTTAGAATCTCAGTACACTTCTTTTACATGGGGTAGCATATAGTGTATCACAGTACAGAGCTATAAGTTACCTGAATGAATAGATAAGTAAGTAGATCTGGGAGGTAGGTGAACAGTAGGTAGGTACAGCTTATCACTTAGGATTTTTAGTGGAAAATATTGTATTGTGCTCCTTTGCAAAGTTTCTACTTACAGGGAAATTTTTTCAATTTTAGATATTATAATAGTTAAACAATGAAGCATTTCTAAGGAAATCAACCATAGGAAATATCTAGTAATGATTTTTCTAGTGCTGGGTTTGGAATGATGTTTCTAACTTAAACAACAACTCACTGTAATGAGGTGTCAGCTGGCTCTAGATTAAATTTGTATATTTTATTCTTGCTCACTTTTAAATATACTTCTTAATCTCTTATTTTTGGTTCATTTGATATGATTATCATTCCAATTTCTGGCCTCCTGAATAATAGATTCTAACTCATTCTCATTTGATCTTTGACTCTTTATTAAAAATCCTGAAGTCTAATGGCTAATGATGCTATTGATGCATAGTAATGCAGCATTTAATCAAGGGTCTTTTTTATCGTTACATAATATCTTTCCTTTCCCATTTATGATGATTTTTTTTGTTTTTACATTGCATTTTTTCTTGTTATTGAATGTAAGAAGTTAAATAGACTCTAACAGATAGACATTATAGAAAGCTCCTAAAATGACCTTTTCCTAATAGATGTTTTCACTTCTAATCAACTTAATTTCATAGATGACACTTCTTCAGTGCTGAGCCTGAGGCCTTGGAAATGCTAGGCAAGTGCTCCCCCACTGAACTGCATATCCAGCTGACAGTTCTTTTCTGAAGACGCTTTGAGTAGTTATGTTCCTGCGCTACTTCTTTTTATTTCTATGTGTATAAATGTGTTTTTAAAAAAGTAAAAAACTTGATTCATGAGGAGAAAGCTATTTCAAACGTAGACTATCCAGCGCATTTGGAGTCTATAAAAGTTGTGTGAATTTATTTAATGTATTTATTTTCCCAAAGAGCTGATCTCTTAAAATATACCTGACCCCTACAGAAAGACAATTACCATTCAATATCAAATTAGTGAAATAGATTTCTAATTGGTCTTCCTATATGAGTTAACAGAGTTAGATGACAGTTTAAAGAACCTGGGGTCAGTTAGCTTGTTAAATTGTACAAGAGAAATAGAAATTTTGATGCCATGAAGTTACTTATTTCATAATAAATGACACTCTATAGAGCAAAAGAGATGTCTATTAAGGGAAACTGATGGTGTGCATTTAGTTACCTGAAACACACTATCATCAGCAGTGAGCAAGTCCTGTGTG
>PVIR01009084.1:23475-54464 GCA_004026965.1 Petromus typicus | reverse complement strand
GTACAGTCCACTCTTCCACACAATCCCTGATAGGCAGGCAGTGCTATCCCTGCTTCATGGGAAGAGAATATTCAGAAAAGTTCATTGACTTGATGAAGGTTTTAAACACACAACTGGCTAAACCTGGGTTTGAGCTGAGTCACATCAGCTCCAAAGCACCTGTTTTTTCCAAGGAACATTCTCCTGTCAAATTTCTCAGGCAGAGAATAACCCTGATCCAGGATTTAACAAGCTTAGCCTCTGGCCAACTCCCTATGTCTCCTGGGATGCTGACTTTCACATCCTAGAAGCGAGGGCCCCTCTACTTTTACAGTTAACAAGGAAGGTGGGGAGGGAATGAATCATGAGCTAATTTCTGCAAAGCAGATGGAACCTCTCAGAGAAAAAAAAAAAAAGAGTCTATGCAAAGGCCAAGAAACAAACAGTGCAACCTAAGGATCAGATGGTGCATGAGCTTCATGAAAATCAGTCAAGAAAATCAATCTTGAAAATCACCAGTAAGACATCATTGAACTTTTATCAGGTCACAGAGTTCACGAAAGGGAATATTAGGAGTAACATGGCTGGCAAGAGAGGTTGAGGCTTGATGTGAATGAACTCAACTTTCTATGAAAATCAGTCTAGAAGATCACGAGTAAGAGTTTACTGAACTTTGATCATATAACTTCTCAATAGTTTTCTTAGTATTACAGGAGAAACAGAAGTACAGAAAAGCCATCGAGGGAAGGGCTTGTACAAAGGAAAGTCTTTAAAAGTCGATTGCTAATGTGACGTTGATCCAGTTAACGTAGAAAAAGTCCAAATTCCAAACTGAAAGAACGAAGTCTCAATGAGCAAGAATCTCACAATATTCAGCATCTTCTCCTTCCAGTGAAGATGTCACTCATGAAGCCCGCGAAGAACAAGAGCATGTGGTAAGGAGGAGGGAGACAGTTGGGAATCCAAGATGGAGAAGGGGGAGAATAGCAGGACAGAGAAGGCCAAAAATGAGGGCCTTGGCATGGGTCACAGTTAGGAAGGGAGAAAGGAACACGCTGGACAGAGAGGTCGAGGCTGGATGTAGATGGACGTGAGTGTCCACTGAGGCTTCAACAAGTTTATTCTCTAGGTTAATGAGAAGTCAGGACTGCTGCGATCTCAACACTTACCACTTAGTCCAGGATGACACCGCACTAGGTACTAGTGCTAGCGTCTTGGTACTTTTAATTCCTGTATGAGTGGTGATGGTAACTGTTACTCTTTTAATTTTCAAGATGAAGTAAAGGAAACTCATCAGACCACAATTATTCACCTCATCAGTCAGGAGACCAATCCAAGGTCTCTAATTCCAAAGCGTGTATACTCTTGTAGTAATATACTTCCTAAATCTCCAAATGTGTACAGTGATAATTCTGATCTAGTTTTTTTTACAGGAGTTCTAGAGTATTAAATGAGGAAGAATGATAAAAACTATGATGACAGAGCATTAAAATGAGACAATTTCCAACTTGTTTTAGTGAAAACATCTAAATTAGAAGTTTGGGTTTGTGTGGGGCTGACAAT
The DNA here is from genome assembly GCA_004026965.1 of Petromus typicus. NCBI lineage: Eukaryota > Metazoa > Chordata > Mammalia > Rodentia > Petromuridae > Petromus > Petromus typicus. Next base: position 52,922 of record PVIR01009084.1, on the reverse strand, counting down.
AGTTAATACTCATCAACTATTTAATGCAAAAAGAGCTATAACTGTCCTTTATTTTGTTTAATACTTACAATAATTCTTGGAAGTAGAAACTTATTATTATTATTATTATTATTATTATTATTATTATTATTATTATTGTTTCTATTACAGATGGGGAAACCCAAACTCAGGTAAATCAAGGAGTGCTCAGTGGCAACTAAATGACTGAATCTGGGCACAGCCTCTCCGTAACTAATCTGTCTACAGAATGTGAGAACTAGGGAGGAAAACTAAAATGTACAGCGCAAAATGGGGCACAACAGAGCCTTGTGAGCAAACAAAGGCAATGAGTGACTCAAAATTTCTGAAATGGTCTGCAGCAGGGGAGACCAGAAGAAAAGAGAGAGGAAGCTTCATTTAGACACAACAGAGGAAGCTGTTCCTAGATGCTTCAAAACAGGAACTTGACAGAATTAAATGCTACATATCAACACAGCCTGCAGGATTTGCGCACCGGGTCTCCAATGACCCATGAGACAATGATCTAAAAAGACATGAAGAAGGTGAAGAGGGTGTGTAAAGGTCTGAGGGAAGGATGAATCAGTAAGTAAGGCCTTGGAGACAGAGAAGAAGGCTTCTTTTTTTTTTTTTTTTCCAAATATTGCCAAAGGAAAAAAAAAAAAGTAAGCATGGTTTGAGGACACAGTGTCAGAGGCAAGGAAGTTTGTTTCTTCTTTAAAAAATAAAGGAGCCCTAAATATATTTTCAAAAAAATTCTGGATATAATTTAGTGTTTGTCTTCTCACTGCCAAGAGAATATAAGCCCCATTCACTGGAGAGAAAGTATGAAAAATCAGAGCCTAGAAATGGATGCCACACAGGGGCCATTAGCATCTTCTACAAGTGAGGAAATAGTCTCAGGAATGCTGAGGGACTCTCCCTGAATCAGCCTCTGAACACAGGGAATCAGACCCCCACGTCTCTCTGGGCAGCCTTTAGTCTTCCCTTCCCTTGGCCTGGGGAAGGCAGGGCTGGTCCTTCAGGGTGGGAAAGAAAAAGAGAATGTGTGAAACATTGCTCAGAGAAGGAGAAGAAAGCGTGACCAAAGAACGAGCAATAACCAGGGGAGGCAAAGAAGCAGCTGGTCCAAGGCAAGGAGGAACAAACGGATCCCACAATCCTGCAGAGGAAGCTGAGGAGATAACACAAAATGCCGAAGGCTGCTCTACCACAGGTCTTTCAGGTCCAAAACTGCAGAGAGGAGGGAGGGTTTTGTCATTTTGATTTGACTTCATGTTCTCTTATCCCTTGTAAAATGCTTCCGTGTGTGAGAAATGTTCCTACTCTAGGATGGGAGGATTAAAGAGGAAAGTGAGGGACATCGGTTCGGATGTGATAGGATTATAGAACTTTAAATTACATATGCAGCAGCGATATTGAAACAGCATGCGGTATCATTTTGCACAGCGTCTCCTTCCTACTCTGCCCTCTGTGAGGTGGATTTGTATTTATATTCCCCAAACCAACGATTAAACACCATCACCCTCTGCTTCAAGGAATGTGTTATATACTTTCCCACACTTGTTATAGATGATGCCATACTGTAGAGTGTTTGTAAAAATGAGCTTTGGGAATAGAGTATCTTCAAAACCATTCCCTTGAAACATTCCACCATGGCATAAAGCAAACTTCATCCAATATACGTTAAATAAGTGGAATTAAACATCATTTATGTGACACAATCAATATCCTTATGAGGGAGATGGGTTTTTTTTTCACCTTCTCCCTTATTTTTTTCTACTCTAAGAGGGATTTCTCCTTTCCACTCAGTGAAACAAAAATTCAGGCCAACACAAGCTGACTGAGGCAAATACTGATTTTACTGAAGAAAACTAAATCATGAATAGATTACAATACCCTTTAGACATTTTTTTCCTTGGAGTTGCTTCCTATGCCAAATTTTTTTTTATTTATTCTTCATTTATTATGCCGAATGGCACTAACATTTTACACAGTAGATACCTGTTAGGTTGAAGAGAAGTTTCTCACCTCATTGAGGCTCACAGATAAACGAAGGGGACAGATTTGAATGAACAGTACCCGGAAGGAAGAAGTGTCCCTTCCAGACACTGCACACAGTATTTTGGAGGCCCAGGAAGCCACACAGCCCAAAGGTAACATGGGACTTTGACATAAGCCACACGAGTTTGTATTTGAACAGTCTTAGGCTTATACATTGGCTTAATAGTTATAAAAACTTGGCCAGATGACTTAACCTCCTTCAGCCTCAGCTCCATTCTCTGTAAAAGAGGGACAAAGCCTGCCTCCTCAGGCTAGAGTGTGAGACAACTTGTACAAAGTGCTTAGTAAAGGCAAACACTCAATTAAATTTTTGTAAACAGGTTAGAAATGCAGAAACCAGTAGAAAATAGGATTGGGGAAGAAGCTGCAGAAAAGTTTGCCTTTCAGCAAGCAACCGCATGCAGTGATATGGGCGAAGGGAAAACCCTGGAGGACAGCAGTGTTTCAGGGTGATCAGAAACTCTGCCCAGCTGCACTGCAGGGCAGCCAGGAACAGGTTCCAAGGGGCGAAGCAGCTGCAGGGCCCCGCTGAGAGGTCGTAGCTTCCTGTGGGTGATGAGAAGCCACTAAAGCGGGCCTGTGTTAAAGGCCCAGGAATGACAACGTGACACTTTAAGGGAGGACACCACCACTGACAATCCTCTTCATGACATCTCTGAGGTCTCGGCCGTCAGGCTATTTCCTGCCATACATAGAACTCTAACAAGCAAAGCACGGTCTGAACACACTACAGTCATTCAATCTTTAATGCCATGGTCCAGCTGCTACTAAATTATTTCTCTCTCGAGAACAAGAATTTATGTTCAGGTCTTTCTTTTTTTCCTTAAAAGATTCAACCAAATACAGCAGGAACTATCTATATACAGGTGTGACTAAAGATTCTGAAAGGCATGCTGCTCGATTATTTAGGTAACTTTTGATGCTGATTATAAAACATATTAAATTAAAAGGATGTGAAACAGGCTCAGGGGAAACATAGAAGGCAGAAATTGTGTCCTGCCTCCTAACCTGTAGCTGGGGAGGCAAGATGCAAAGAGGGAATCATTACATTACACAGGATTTGTCAACTTAATGAATTTTTTTTAACAATCTGGGCACAGGATTTAAGAACTTATTATGAAGAGAAAAGAGAACATCAGGGGCAGGAAACATGGAAACCCTTGACTGATTTGCCTTGGTGCTTTAAGGAGCGCTAAGATTTAAACAGCAGAATGGAAAAAGAGAGTGCTTTCAATCTGTGATATTTTGTTGTTGCTGTTGTTGTTTTAGTACATGTCTGCATTACTAAAAATGATTACATTACATAATGATCACATCCACTCTGGGCAGTTGGTATATGTATATAACACAGCTTAATTTTCTTTTATCTTCTTCCCTTTCCTTTCTTTCCCTTTTTCACTCCCTTCCTCTACTAGTCTCCTTTTTTGTTTTTTGTAAGTTCTATCTCTTTGTTATTTTTACCTATCTTCTTCTTTGTCCTGCAGTATTTGAATTTGTATTTCTGGATTTATTTCACTTAAAGTTATGGTCTCAAGGGCTACTCCCTTTCCTGCAGTGATTCAGATACATCCTTCTCTATGGCAGAGTCCTCTGTGGTGATGAGTACCACACTCAGTCCACACATCAGCTGACAGCTAAGATGTAGCTACTATGAGCTGTGCTGTTATAAACATGGGACACCTGTCTCAACAGCTGCAGTAAATGTCAAGGGGCAGGGGAAGGGATTTGGGACTAAAGGGGTGAAACACCAAGGGCAGAAAATAAAGACCCTGCATACATTTGGAAGCAGGTCAGAGGAAGGGAACAGAAGCAACCCCCTCAATCCTGTCTCTGCCTGATTGTGAATACTCCAAGGCAAAGAGTACCTATCAGGGAATGTTACAGCCCTCTCTCCCACTTGCTTTTCCATCTTTTCCCTAAAGACCAAAAGAGAAACGGTCCATAAGCCAGATGTTTAACTGCAAGGGCTACAGAGAAACTCTCACAGCTAAGCTGGAAAATTATCTAAGAGTAATGCTGTAACTGGAACCGGTATTTGAGATGTATTCAGGGTGACAGTGAAGCAAGAAAGTCCAAGTCATTTACAGCTGAGTGAACACCCAGCAAAAGACCTTGGAAACCTCCTTTTGTTGAGCATTACGTATTCCTTACTGCTAGCTCCAAAGGGAGGTCATTACAATCATCTCAGTGAGTCAGAAAATATGAGAAACTGTGGAGGTTAAATGACCTGCCTGGGGCTGCGATGCAATGGGGAGCAAAGCTGAGATTGGAACTCCCCGGTGCCTTTGCCCCAGGCCTTTGCTCAACCTTAACAAAGCCAACGTTCTCTAACAGCAGAAGCTTTTCCTCTGGGGTACCGCAACAGGATTATGGAAAACCATACTGGGGATGGAGAAGCTGTGATTCAGGGGGGCACATTGTGAGCCCCGTCATGAAGACTTCCAGGCTTGGATCGTCTCCTTTTGATTTCTTGCTCTAACCGCAGAAATGTGGTGCTGTGGCTTCTCCTCACTGGGAATGATGGGTGGAAGGATTAACAGGGAAAGATGGGGAGAAGAGTGAGTGGCTCATGGATTTCAGCTGCACTGTGGCCCCAAAGAGCACATATCGGGCCACAGATTTAGCTCAGTGGTCCTAGCACCTACCTCACAAGCACAAGGTCCTGAGTTTGATTCCCCAGACCCAACAAAGAAATAAAGAAAAAACCAACACGTAACAGCTAAAACCCCAAAAGAGTCATGCATCATGTTTTTGAAATGCATATTTTAAAATATACAGGAAGTCTGCATGGGAATGACAATTTCTGCTACTTTGTAGAAACATTATGACTATAAAATAGAGCAAGTGCTATTAAAAAAAAAAAGGGGGAAAGTACCACAAACAACTAAACATAAAATTACCATATGATCTAACAACTACTTTTCTTTTTTTTTTTTAGGTTTTTTGAGACAGGGTCTCGCTTTGTGGTTCTGGCTGGCCCTGAGCTCAGCCTCAAACTCATCACAGCAATCCTCCTGCCTCTGCCTCCCGAGTGCTGGGATGACAGGCGTGAGCCACCACGCCTGGCACTGTGGTATGTGCTACTGGTTGCTGCTGGATGTGAGTCTCCACACCCAGTACTGTTATGTGGTTACCGGGGAATCGAACCCGGGCCCTTGCGCTTGCAAGACAGGCGCCGGAACCACTGAGCTAACTCCCTGGCCCTAACAACTACTTTTCTATACATTCTATAAGCCATGGAAAGGAAAGCAGGGACTCAGAAAGATGTACATGATGTTCTTAGCAATAGGATACACAGTAGACAAAAGGGGGAAACACTCAAACATCCACTGAAGGATTAGTGGTTATGCAAATGTGATAAACATAATAGAATATTGTGCAGCCTGGAATGTGGTGAAATTCTTACATAGGTTACACTATGTTTGTATGTCAGAGATAACATATTAAGTGAAAAAAGCTAGACATAGAAGGGTACATACTCTAGGATTCTATTTACATAAAGTCCCAGAATAGTCAAAATGATTCAGACAAAATGTTGAATGGTGGGTGCCAGGAGTTAGGAAAAGGCAGCAATGGGCAGACATTGTTTAATGGGTAGAGATTTAGTCTGCATGATAGAGATCTGGATAGAGAAGACAATGATTGTAGTTGTAAAACAGTGTGATGTAGTCAGTGCCACTAATCTATGCTCTTGAAAATGATTATGATGGAAAACTTTATCTATGTTGCCAAGATTATTTAAATGAAGCCAAAGGCCCCAATCACTCTCCCCATGTTTACCAACACTAAAGGGGATCCAGACGCAGGGAGCACACACTGTGCTCATTAGCACACCTCTCGATAAATATTTAAGTAACAAAACTAACTCTGGCCACTTCGTGGCACAACACCCTCTGTTCTGACAGCTCATTCATCATCTCTTGGCTGCATGTGCAGATTTCCCTCTCCAGACTATGCAGCCCTGTATAGCTGAGTTATAGAACCTTCAACCAGTTTGTCTCACCTTCAAGTCCTATTTCCTAAGAAAGGAATGAGATTAGATCATGCAGAGTCTACATTGTGCGATGAATATATAACTTGTCATCTCATGAAGAACTTACTTCAGTAGTAGATAATATAGAAGCTTTTATTAGCCAAGGTGTTTTAAGTAAGATATGCAGTAGTTCCAGTTATGTCTGGCCATTATCACAAAGAGAACTTGTTAAAATTATATATTCCCCCGCCTCTTAATCTTCACAGCTGAGTTTACTAAGTCAAGATGTGCTCTGGGAATCTAATCTTCCATTTTGTTATTCCCTGAAGGTGCTATAGAAAAAGTATGGACATTTCTTCTCTCATTACCTCATGTATATCTTCCTGCTCATAAACCTTATAAACATTTAAATTAGCTTATAAGTTGTTTTCCAAGCAACTTGGAAAATTTAATTTCAATTTTATTGAAATTAAAGCCACTGTATGACTGGGAGTAGCTGCTTTTTTATGCTCCACCCAAAATATTGTCACTGTTTTTTTCTATGTATCATCTAGGAGCCGGTGGATCAATTTCTCATGGTCCTTTTCCATTTTCCATAAATTATTCTTTTCCTGTTCATTGGCTGCAATCCTATCCTCTAGGTCTGAAATTCAGGCCTCACATCCATTCATTCTACTTTGCAAACTTTTGCTGGAGTTTTTAATCACTAGAACACTGTTTAAAGCTGTTTAACAGGTTCTACTGCTTTTGTTATCTCAAATTCCATCATGTCCCTGAATGTTTCTTGAGCGTTTTTAATCATACCTTTCATTATGGACAGTATCTCTGTTTTTATCTGAGAGATTATTTTTGATATCCATTTTTATTAGATCTTCTTTTGTTACCATCTCAGAGAGTCGTGGTGACTGAGCTTCAGTTTGTTCTATTTCCCTTTTCCCTGGACGCTCCTGTGGTGATGATCTTTATATCTAAGTTTTTGAATTTTTTATTTCTATTCCTCTGATGTTGCTGATGTTATTAATTTAATTCTTTGCCTGTTCTCTGGGCATTGTTTGTTTCCAATCTCTTTCTTCCTAATATTTGGAACCCTTAGGATCCTGAGGTGTCCTCCCTGGATCTGTAACGGTCCTTAAGCAATCTCAGTCTGGCACATGGGGAGGTATTCGAACAGAAAAATCACATTATCTTTGTTGACATAATGCAATCGGTATTAGCAACAGTATCCAACTCAGCACAGGAAATGATAAGCTTTGGCAACTGCTATCCTGATACCTTTAACTTCACGAGTGACATCTGTGACTATAGGCCAAAATTTAGACCTACACAGAAAAGCATTTACAGCATACAGGTCCTTCAATATAGCAGCACTATCCTTTGGGAATAAAAGGTCACTGGTAAGGTGGGGAGGCAGAGAGAAAGAAAAAGAGGGAGAGACTAGAAATAGGTCTAGAGGATGTATAGAAATCATGTAAGCCTTAATAACCTTACAGAAACTAAAGGGCAACAGAGACAGAAGGGACAAATATAAGTCAGAACCAACTAAGAACCACAAGATGGCTAGAAACTTTGTATACCATCCTATAATAACAGGAAGAAGAAAAATTAGGGAAGACTGAAACTCTTTAACTTCTAGGTTCTGATTCTGATTGTAGGACAGGACAGGATGAGGGAAGAGCAGCAGTAGCAGGCAAACAGGAGACTATTTTCTCTCTTCTATAAAAATAAGAGTAGTTGAGAGGAGCAAAAAATCTGAAGTTGGACAGATTCAGCAAGAGCAGAGTAGAGAAATGAAAAAAGAAAGTCAGGTCAGAGAAGAGAAAGAAAAAGGATAAAACAGCAGCAACAACAATAAAAACAACAAAACAGAGCTAAAAACACTACCAAAAAGACTCTTCAGGATGTGGATCTCTCTTCTCCTGTAGATAGTATGGGCAAGTAGCATATGGATTGGAGCTGATTAGTCATAGGGAGACAGCCATCGTCCATTGTCTAGGTTCCATGTATAATGCCTAAGGTGAGCTCAATGATCTCCCACAGGCTTGAACTCTGCAAGAGTCCAGGATGTACAAGGTGAGCTGACCCCACCAACTCATTAATTATTAGAGTCAACAGAATTCCTTCACTCTTCCAGTAAGTGTTTCTTTTGATGTGGTGGACTAGGTGAAGGAAGTGACTGAAGGTCTCTGTCTAGATTCCAGACCACTGTCGCACTGACTCACTGTTCACAGACAAGTAGGTGGTGCCTCCTTATATGGAGATCCCAAGGCCTTTTGGCCTTTCCCTGGTCAAAAATGCTGCAGGCCCAAGCACTATTTAATTCTCCCCGGGGCCCTCTTACCAGGACTCACTACGTGATTCTTGCCATGTGCTACTTGCCCAATCTGTTTCCACTGTCTTGTCACTTTTGTTTTGAAAGGAACTTTAAATTCAATCAACAGGAACATTTATGCTTCCGATAGTTCTGTGTCCAATACCCCTCTTACAGTGTGGAAACTCTAACTTATAATTTATTGGTACATAAGTATAAAATAGGTTAGCAACCTCAAGGTACACAAAACTCCAAGTTCAAGAAAACTTTTAGCAGAAGACAGCTGGGAAATGGTAGAAACTATATCTTATTTCTAACAGTCAAAAACAAACCTCCCCAGTGATTCTCAAAGTATACCAGGAGAACCAACAGCATCAGTATCTCTTGAGAATTTGTTAAAAATGAAAATTCTCAGGCCCACACAAGGCCCCCTGAATCAGACTTGAGAGGTCAAGCGGGAAGAGGGGTGCTTAACAGCCCTTCATGTGAGTCTGACACACTGTATTACCATGTCACCTGTGCACTGAGGCCCGCAGAAGGCCTTTAAGGAAACACATGTATTCACAGAGGTCACGCAAGCCATCCATTCGGATCTCAATATGATACCTACTGCTGTCCACATAACCTATGGTTCATGAAGTACACATTAAATTGTTTCACCATATTATGAAAAAGGAAAATATATTCACTGCATTTCTGTTAATACATCATGGCAGGTTTAAATACTTGTGGCATTATTTTATATGCCAGATCCCAGGAATATGATGATATCCATGACAGGCATAATCACTTCCTTCCTTGGATGTTGAGTCTAGTGGAAAAAGATTCCAGACCAATATATGTTAGCTCAATATATGTTAGATGCAATATTTTGTTTCCAGTACTATTTAGAGTTTGGGATTGGTCAGAGACAAAAACAGAGCATATTCCCTACCCTTAGTTAACCTGTCATAGTAAGCCTTGAAATGTGACTATAACATTTTCAAGGTATAAATCCAGGCTTTTATTGACTATATGAGCAACATTATTTTGTTGCACACTCTCACGGGCCTGTTTCCCTTAGGTTGTCTCTTCTTCTGAACCTCAAAAGTCAGGCTTCTGGTTTGGTGGGTCTGCTCCTCAGAGAGTGGTTGCAGATAAACAACGAACATACCACAATATTAGTGTAGAAAAATGGAGGAATATTAAGGAGGTCAGTGGACCAGTCACCATCATTTGGATTGTTGATTTGCTTTACAAGTTATTCTCATCCTCCCCTCACCTTCATGGCTTTGTTAATGGGACTAAACACCTGCTCCGCCAAATGTAAGAACCCCGAGGGCCCAGGCTCAGCATTCTAGTGACTAGAGCTGCAGGCACACTCTCACGGGCCTGTTTCCCTTAGGTTGTCTCTTCTTCTGAACCTCAAAAGTCAGGCTTCTGGTTTGGTGGGTCTGCTCCTCAGAGAGTGGTTGCAAGTGGATGTCATGGTTTATATCAAGATGTTCCCCCAAAGCTACACGTTTTCACGGGTGGAATTTTTGGGAAGTGATTGTCTCATGGGTGCAGGATATGTATCAATGGATTGATGTGATGCTGACAGTAGGATAAGGTAAACCACAGGGTGTCTGCCCTGAAAGGGCATATCTTTCCTCTCCTCCTTGATCTGTCTCCCCACATCCTGCTACCACGTGAGGAGATATTCGTCTTTTGCCATACCATGTGAACCTGGACCTAGCTCAATACCGAACCCTCTACAGACTGTGAGCCAGATCAACTTTTCCTCCTCAGCATTATAGGTGTCTCGTATTATGCTTCAGCAACAAGAAAGTAAGGCACTTAGGGAACCAGTGACAGGAAATAATGTTGCTCATATAGTCAATAAAAGCCTGGATTTATACCTTGAAAATGTTATAGTCACATTTCAAGGCTTACTATGACAGGTTAACTAAGGGTAGGGAATATGCTCTGTTTTTGTCTCTGACCAATCCCAAACTCTAAATAGTACTGGAAACAAAATATTGCATCTAACATATATTTGCCTTTTAGGGATTAACAAAGTATTTTTGTCAGTCTTGACTACTGATTAAGTTGGGATGAGTCAATTTTTAAAGCAGAAAGACATAATATGTGGCTGCAGTGGCCTATGAGGCCCTGGATGGCTGAACTGCGATAAATACTTTCCAAGGCAGTCCTGAATGGGCAAGGTGCTCTACCAGGGCTCTTTTATTATAGAACAGTCTTTCAAACAACTTTATACTTTTAACTCTTGTGTCTTTCATAGGTGGGTTGTGGCTGATTCCTGAGATGTCTTTTAACCAATTTTTCTATTGTCCTAAGTTTTTTTTTTTTAAAAATAATACTTATCTTTTCAGCAGTAATACTGTTCTTGGTGTCAACTTTATAGATATATACTTTCTGGCCAAACAGCAAAATTTGCATCTCTCCACTCTGATTTTTGTACCTGATTTTCCCTCTAAATCTAGTTGAAAGTGACAATCAGAATCCATCACACGGCTTGCACACTGAGCTACTTTCAAACTTGGTCCACAAGATGAATTAATCTGAAACCTTTAAAATCAGCCTCACAGGAAGTCTTAGAATGTGGGAAATATGAAGCAAAATTCCTTGCCAGAATGTAACATTCTTAGCTTTGAGTCCATTCCCATCTGAAGCCTCATGACCATGATTTTTACTGAGCTCTGCTTACTGCATCTAAGACTTCTTCAGCCTTTCTACACATACACACATTTCTAAATTCTTCCTGAAAAGTAATTTACTAGTTACTTTCCTATCATTAGAATGCTTACAGTTCAAGGAGGCAATGTTCATTGGCATAGAGTTTCAGAGGGTCCATTGTTATCTGGCATTAAGGCAGAAATGGCACATAGAAGGGCCTGGCAAAGCACAGCAATACAACCATGGCAAGCAGGAAGCACACAGAATGAAGAGAGAAGCCAGAAACAAGAATATACTTCTGGGTCACATCATCAATCACTCATTTCATTCAAGTACACTCCAGCTCTTAATACACATTCAACTCAGAATTCATCAAGAGGTCAACGCACTGTTGAGTATAGTGCCCCTACAATCCTGCCAACTCAAGTCCCAGTACTGAACACATGAGATTTCAGTGCACATTTTAGATTGTACCTGGTCTGATCTTGTTTAGCTTCTGAGATGAGGTAAGATCAGAATTGCTCAGGATGGTAACGCTATAGCCTAGGATTCTCTGCCAGCTCCTCCTTCTATCAGCCCTATACTCTTAGATTGCAGAGGTGGATGAAAATTAATACATCTTTTCATTTAATATCCAGATATTTAGACCAGTCATGGTAGAATATTTTCAGGAACAGACCTTTCTAGTTCTAAACCTATTTCTCCTAAGAAGGATTATTCTTTCCATGCAAATTTTATTCTTGCTCTTCCATTTTCTTTTCCCTTCAAATGAAACATAACTATCCTTCTCTTAGAGCCCAGCTGGATGATAATACTGAAGTAATGAATATTTCATGTAAAAAAGGATACCCATAATCCTGTCACTTAATACTATTTCCCAGAGGACAGATCTCCACCTAAAACTAAGGTCACAAGTGTCCAAGCGGAAGGAATAACCAAGAAAAAAATCTGAGGTAAAGCCTTAGGACAGATATTTATCTAATCAGTACAGGCAGCACTCAAATTCTCCAAAACACTTGTACAAAGGGGTTAAAAAGATTTGGATGCTGGTCCAAAGTAAAAGGGCAAGATGTTCCTAAATCCTGCTTCTTATCAGCCTCATGACAGATTCAAACCCATTTTTCAGTAGGCAGGAGAGATGGAGAATAACAGATCCTTCTGCCCAGAAATTCATCAAACTTGCCCCTTCCCTTGGTTAGGAGCTGTCAAAAAATCATTTCACTCCGCTTCCTGGGAACTCAGCATTTAAAATGTCACTTTCCTAGCAATGACTTATGTACTGCTTTGGGGAGGGCTCTGTTTTGCCAGTTAACTTATGTTTTCAAGTCTTGTCTCTCTATTAACTCTAAGCTGCTAAAGGAGGCAGCTATGCTTGTCCTGTACAAGTGACCCTCCCTTGCACATAGCACTGTGTCTGAGTGCACAGTGAATCTGTAAATGCTTAGCTTGGTAGGCAGGGCCCACAAAGGTGTTTCAGACAATGTGTGTTCTGATTTTGACCATGTGACTACAGACAAATCACCTTCCCCTATGAACTTTGAATTTATCTTTTACAACAAGGCTTAGCACACTACAGTCTGTAGACCAAATCTAGTTTGTGGGATTTTTTATGTAGTTTACAACCTAAGAACAGTTTTTGGATTTAAGGCAAAGCAAAATAATATAAGCAACTGAGAATATATATGGACCTCAAAGAACAAAATCTTTATTCTTGTCAACTCCTCCTTTAAAAGAAGGATAATATATGATAAAAGGAAATGTTTGGTTCTTTAAAATTTTCTTCCCACCCAAAACGTTATAGGAAATCTCTCGCTATTAGAGAGTTTAAAGGAATCCAAATACTGAATATATAACTTAACCTCAAATTGATTGTTGATTCAGGATAGAAACCAGATCAATGCTTTTTCTTTTCTGAATCCCTGATAGACTCTGACTCCTAGACACATGATCTAAATGAAAGCTCAGAGTGAAACATCTGTTGAACCTTTTTTCTCTTTTGTCCTTAACCTTCTTTGCTTTTTACAGACAGAGTTTAGTGATTAGTGCTCAGCCTTGGGAGTCAGAATCTTCATTCTGAGGCCAAGATTTATCTCCTACTGCCTATAGGCATCGGCAAGTTACTTAATTTTCTGAAACTTCAGTTTCTCAAAACAGGAATCGTGGTCATACCTACACCTGTGGTTGTGATGAAGGTTAAATAAGAACATGCATGATGGCATTTACCCAAAGTCCTGGCAAACACAGAGATGTCGATTAGTGTACACAGTCATTATTAAGGTGAGAACACATACCTTCTTTTTTGTCTCTCACACATGTTTGCCTCTAGAAACAGATTCAACATTACTATCCAGGGGTCAATAAGCCACACACTGTAAAGTACCTATCTTCCACACCGGGGAACACTCAATACATATTAACCAATCAATACTGTTGGCAAAGGGCTCAGCATCCTTCAGTCAAGAAGCTCAACAAGGGCATGAAATATTTTCTCTCCAAAACACTGCTTACCTAAGCCCAGAGCCCTCCCCACACCCTCTTCCCTGCAATATAAAAACATACACAAAATCACATATATAAATAAAATATTTTGCTACTAATGAGAAGCAACCCAGCAGTTTTCTCATCACTCCCCTGACAAGTTTATATGCTCGACAACTGCAGTCGAAATATTTTTGCTATTTTCATGATTTTCTTGGCTTCTTTCCCAAGGAATTAATCATTTCTACAGCACCAGAGAGAAGCTGAGAAATTGCAGACATGACTGAGTGATGTGATAGTGCATTCTGTGCACCTACGCAGAATCTCTCTGTGAATGAAATTAAATCCTTCCCAGGGAAAGTGGCTTGTTGTAATGGGGAAACTATGGATGTATAACACTTTTGGGGCTTTTGTTTCATGGAAAGGGTTTAGGTGGTCATGTAGTTTGTCTTAGCTTTTTTGAATTTTCATAATTCTAAGCAATAAAATATGCACGTACTCAGGGCTTCACTGCTATACTTAAATTAAAATTAGGCTGTCTGTGAGTTGGTAGGACATGGATGTCTTCGGGAAACAACTAAGCTCATGACTGAGAAAGGAGACACTGCAATAAAGTTTGAAGACAGTGAATCTGACATGAAGGCAACTCTGGATCATATTATACTTAATTTGGCAAATAAGGAGAAGGTACTACAGTACAGCAGGTGAGTACACTCACAGGCTTTGGAGAATTACAAACTCAATTCATTCGTGAGGGCTGCTTGAGTGCACAATGAATTTGGTCAAGTTGATCAGTGAAAGGCTCAGGCTCCCCTGCACAGCCTTCAAAGCCTCTCTGAATATAGACAGATCTCAAAATCCTTAGACAGACAACCGGCCAGGATTTCTCAGTTAATCCCACACAGGCAAGGATGCTATAATGTTCCTTCCAGAACTCTTTCAGGGCCAAATATATATCTGAGACCATCTGAAAGAACAAGCACTTGGCATGTGGGTCATAACTGAAGACTGATCATAAGTTAAAACTAAAATTCTGGTTGTAACCCAAGTTGTTCATAGGTTAGATCAGTAGTAACTCAAGAGTTCACTGTACATTTGCAGCCGTACCCACACACAAACCACCTGACTTTTTGGGTGGTCCATTTCCTCTTCTCAAGTGCCTTCTCACAGGGCAGTGACAGGATTAGAGGTGTAGGTTAGCATCAGACTCAGTACACACTAATGAACAGTAGTCAGATCATGTATAACAAGATAGCTTGGACTCTGCAACCTACAGGAATCAATCTATGGTACTGAACTTCCATCACAAGCAACTCAAAAAGGCAGACCGCTGTGAGAGGGGCAGGAAGCGAGACAGATACCTGTAGAGGCAGCAAAAGAAAGTGAATGAAAACTCCAAATTTGGCCCAAATGGCCAGGATTTAATCAACAACTGACTCCTTCCCTAGTTTTGATCCTGTCCCCAGTTTAGAAGTAACCAGAGAAAGATGAATACATTTTCCTAACTAATCTAAAACACAACCCATATCGACAACTCCCCTTCAGGCTTACTACTTTAAACTTTCCATCCATTATCCAAAGTTTTCACTTCTCTGGATGCCTTTGAGTCTTTGGCAAAATATAAATAATGGACAGCTCAGTTGCAATATAAAGCTCAGAATACAAAGCTCACTCTTTTGCAAAATAAAGCTCAGCTATTCCATTTGGTTGGTCTCCACTGAATTTCATCATTCACACACTTACCCAGTCAGCACATGTCCTGCACAGTTATATATGCAGACACACACACACACACACCCTCATATAGTGTATTCAGAGTAGATCCACTTCTTGAAAGACAGTGTTGTGATTTCCAATGCACAGAAAATGTCAACAGCAAAGGAAGTAATCAAAGTGATCTGATGACTCAAACCTGCTTTTCCCTATACAAATTTTACAAGAACTGTGGCTTGTAGACTGTTAGTGTATACAGACACTTTATTTACCACTGACTTTGTAAATGATTATAGGCAGAACTCATTTATCCATTAGGTACAGCAGACATAATCTTTTTTTTTTTGGCAGGATCTTGCTTTGTAGTTCAGGCTGGCCCTGAGCTCAGCCTCAAACTCACATGACAACAATCCTCCTGCCTCTGCCTCCCGAGTGCTGGGATTACAGGCGTGAGCCACCACATCTGGCATTGTGGTATGTGGTACTGACTGCTGCTGGGCATGAGTCCACTGGGTGTGAGTCTTCACACAGAGCACTGTATATGGTTATCAGGGGATCGAATCCTGGCCCTTGTGCTTGCAAGACAGGTACCGGAACCACTGAGATAAGTCCCCAGCCCAGACACGACTTTTAAATCTTTATTGGTACATTATGAACACCTATCATCATTGCATTCAACATTGAGAGTTTACACCAGAATATGGCATGACTTCATTCTCATTTTTTCCCCTTTCCCCCCAACCTGCAACCCCATCCCCTATATACATAAGCTTTGCTTCCTTTCTTAGACATAATTTTTAACATATAGTTGTTAGAAACCCGCAGAAGCACATTGGGGACTCAAAAGTCATAATATGCTCCTAGCCATATAAAGTAATAAATATTCTTTTTATTTCCTGCTAAGTAAAGTGATAATCAGAATCAGTTGTCTCTTTCCAGGTCTCTAATAACCTTTCTTCTATAATATGGTCATTCTGGATTGTTCTTCCAGCTACTTTTTGGTTTATTAATTCTTTCAATCAATTCTTTCTGTGACCATTGGCACAAACACACTCAAAACACAGGAGAGACAGATAATCACATGACTTGGGACTCCCCAATTGCTTACTAAAATCTGGTCTTAATTTCCAATGCACGACCACCCTCGCCCCATCACACCCATTGACACAGGACTAAATCATAACCTGGTAACAGCCTCTCCATTTCCCGAGGGCCGGTATATGGTGCTCAGTTTTCCATCCATCTGTCATATTCTGAATGAATCTCTCCCAAGGGTCCAGTGAGAGTGACTTGACTTACGCTATAAAACTTATGAGGACAGAACCTATGGTAATTAAATAGACAACTGTCTTCCAAGCATCAGCTATGGCAGAACACATATCTTCTGTCCATCTCCTTTTTCCAAGAGCCTTGAATGATGCAGCGAATGCAAAGGTAACATAAGTTGCTTGTGAACCGCGAGTCACCTGGGTTCTGCTTTTGCCTTCAGTTCATCCCATCTCACTTTGCTAGTAGCAAGACCCTAAGCATATGTCAGAGCTTGAACTTGAAGTAGGATCATACTCTGTTGGTAAAGGCATAAAGGCAGGGTCTTCTGGGAGGAGGATGCTGTTTTCTAGCATTTGACATTTTTTGTGATGTAAACACTCTCACCCTGGCTGAGGTCAAATGATCAACAGGACTTCAGGGAACAGAGAGCAGGAAGTATAGAAGCCCACTCAACAGGATTTCCACTGCACACAGATACAACGGACCACTTCAACCTCAAGCATAAACGACCATAAATCACAGCACACAGGAGTGCGATGTGAGCAGTTTTAGTATTTGTTACCTTAAAATTTACTTCACTGTATATTTAAAAGTAATTGAATTTTAATGAGTGTGTTCAACAACTGATTGGCAGATGCCCTGAAAATTTAACAACTGGCTCCCAAACCAATAGGAACTGGCCTCGTTGGACTGGTGTGAGGCTGGCGTGAATGCAGACTCTGGGACACTGTGGACAATGCACACCCGCAATGTCTGAGAGCTGAGAGAAACCACACCGCAAAGCAGGGCTCCGAAGAAACCTCAGGTATTCAGGTCAGGCTTCTCCGTGCATGCACCCTGACTCTCTAGTTCATATTTTCATTTCTCCCTGTTTCTGTGTCTTGCAGTCCCACCAGACGGAGGTTCTGTGAAGCTGAAGACACCCTCAAGTCCTCACCACTGGGCTTCTGGCGTCTGCACCTCCGTAAGTGTCTGCTGAAAGCAGGGATGCAGTAACTGTGCAGTTACCTTCCTCTGCTTGCTACCTTTTTACAATGAGGTTGTAGTGGCTGTGTTGCAGAGGAGAACAAAGGGCTAATGCCCCAAGAAGGTATTTTTCTCAGTTTGACCTAGTACTGAAAGTGTTCAGGGAATTCCTGAGAACACAGGGGACTTATGTGGTGCTAAAAGAACTGGAGTTATAAACGGCATCTTCAAGCAGTTTATACCAACTGTCTGACATGAAGCAAGAAGTGAAAGGCAACACAGAGAACAGTAACTTATTAGGAAACTGCAGCAACATGTCCTACAACAGTGCTTTATTCTGTCCTGCTACTTAAGAAGTTTCAAAGAATAAGAAAATACTAGGCCCCAATGCTTGTTTTTGGTATGTATAATTTCAAGGAATGTTATCAGCATCAGCTGCGCACACACAGTACTTTATATACTGTTAACTGCTTCGATCTCATAACCACCTTGCAATTATAAGGAGGAAACTGAGGCCCAAACAAATTATACCACTTTCACAAAGTCACATACTTAGAAAGTCATGCACTGGCTGCGCAGCTCCACAGCCTCTGTCCTTAATCATTATACTAGCGACAGCTGCTGAAAAAATAAGGCTCTTGGATGTCCTTGGAACTGTACGCTTCAGGAGTTAGTCCCGCTTATTTAGAGGGAGAAGTTCTCAATTTCTTGTAAGGCTTTGACAGTAGCCAAACATCTCTACAAGGAGAGGAAGAAACATGGTTTGTGGGTCTAACAATGTCCCTGTCCAGTGGCACAAGGACTAGGAATTCCTGCCAGCAGCCCCTCTTTTTGGCACCACTTTCATAGCACTGCTTCAGATGGAGACATATCTTACAGAAGAACCTGTTAAACTCCTGTCGGCTCCCAGATTAGGTAGCCAATGCCACGTCCACGACAGTGACATGAGAGAGGTTTATCTTTCAGGAGGCTAGGAGAAGGGTGTTCCAAAAAGGTGGGCTCTTCAGTATTTGACTCTTTAGGTCCCTACATCTGTGGGAGGAAAAGTACAAACACTGTTGGCTCACTCTAAGTAAAGGTACATTGTATCATCCAGGTAAGGCTCATGGCTTTCCTTTTCTCCTATGCATATTGCAGTCAAGTTAATATTTCAGGTGTGGATGTGGGATGAAATTTATTAGACTGTATATACAACAGTAATTTTACAAGCCAGGCACAGGGGTTTTCTTGTTCCAATATTCTGTATTTCAAAACAGTATCGGTAATAGAGCTACAGCTCTAGAAATGTTTATGGATATGTTTAAAATACAAATGGATCACAAACGCTCCTATTCAGTTGCTGACAGCTATCAATTTATGAAATCAGAGATAGTTAGCCAAAGTGGAAGTGAGGAAAAGTTAACACTTGAACTTATCTTGTTAGGAAAAGTCAGACTTCTGCTGAAGAAGTTGCAAGAACTGATCTAATTAACAGATCCAAGCTCTTAGCTGCAGTTTAGGTTAGCCCAGGCTGGATGCTGGCACCACGGGGTACTCAGGCTGCCAAACCCCAAATCAATTTGTAGGAGAAACAGCAATCAGTCATTAATTGATTTCTGATTCCATCCTGCTTTAAATTAAAAGACACCTACATGCCCTTGTAAACAAAATAATGATTAGTGACTGGGCATATCTGATGGTAATTTGATTACTGTCCATATCAAACCACTTGGTTTGCCAAAGACTGCCATTTTCTTGGCATCTAGTCACTGAATCACTGCCTTTGTAATTAATTCATTGATTGTCTTTCTTTTAATGAACTGCAGTCCATAGCAGAAACAATAGTGTCCAAGGAAACTATCAATAGGAGACATTTTACAAGAGTAAAGTTCTAGGGCTCACATCATTAACTTCTCCCTCTGCTCTTCTATTATACATCTACAGCTGCTGCTGCTAATTTTGAATCATAAGATTATGGACAAGAGAGGTACGAGGGGAAGTCAAATGACAAAGTATATTATTTGCGTGTACAAATCTACCAAAGTGAAATTTATCAATCTGTAAACCAATATGCACTAATAAAAAAATGATGTGAGAAGAAAAGCAGCACAGGTTAATGGTGGTACAGACTCATTCAAAAATTTAAATAAGATTTATGTGTAGTCTCAAAATGTGAAATCAAGTAACAATGCTCTGTGCCTAGACAGTCCATCAACCTTATTAAGACAAGGAAAATGAAGCTTACCTTTCTAACTACTGAGGGTTAGTATCTCTCTCTCCCACTCCCTCCCTACCGGAAACGATTGTAGTAGAAAGAGAAGAAAGGGAAACCTGAGTTAAAGAAATTTTAGCTCTCAGAGACATCAGAACAGATGTGGGCAGTTTTAGACTGCATTTGAGTGTGAGCCACAGGAAGCTAAATAGCTGTCCTCTCCCATCTTGTATATTTTGCTTCATGCCAAAGACAATTCATTTCTCCGTCCATATACCCATTTTCTTAAATATGGATACTTTTTCTTGTAGTTGTCTTTGGACACTTTTTTCTTATAGAAAGTACATTTTATTTCCAACGTCTCAGAAAGTTATTTAAAGGCTGTAGTCTATGCCAAACAATAATTCTTCTTTCATAAAGCAATGTCATATTACAATATCTAATTCTTCACCTGGTAAAGCAGAGTTAGCAAAGAATATTTTATCCTCAGCTGGGCCCAGTTAGTCCTTCTGCTTAGCTTATAAGTGTAATATATCATGCCTGCAAGCCCTCTGGTATTATATAACCTTCCACGCACAACATGAATTAACAAAGAAATGACATATTTATATAGCAATTAAAAATATGTTTAGCGTTCCCCGAGGTGCCACCCCTCCCAATTATTTAAGCTAAAAGCAAATCCATCATCTAGCTGTATAATAGAGACAACAATGTTTTTCTGTAGCCACTGCATACTGCCACACACAGGAGGGGAATCTGAATTTCCACAACCTTGAAATGTCACCACACATTGATCCTACTGGTGCTGAAATACAGCATTTCCTCTTAAACACCACTGTTTGGAACTGTGGCATCCACATGGGCAGGAAACTCAAGTACTTTCATGTCACCCACTTCAGAGTAAAGCCATTATCCCCGAGCGTGAACAGAAGGGAACGGGAAGCAGGCTCATGCCCAAAGGCCTTCTTGATGTGAAAGACTGCACTCGATGGTTCTCTAGGGAGGCAAGATACCAAAATCTATGACACATTCTGGAGTATTCATTCCTGACTGGCCATAAATGGCACTGCTGTAAAAACATAGTTTAAGTGGTATGTGTACTGTCCCAAATGATATATCACATAGTAAGAAACAACAGTGGATAACTGTGTGGTAACGTGGTGGACCTTTCTGTAGTATATTTCAAGAGCTCTAAATATTTCTTAACTCCTGCAGTGAGCCTGAAATGGTTTGGCTGATCCAAAGCACAGATGATCAAACATGGAGACAAGAGCATTTATGCCCCCTCCTCCATTACCCAGAGTACTCTCATATTGTGCAGTGAGGGGCTCCAGTAGCTCCTCAACCACAGAACCCCACCAGCCTTCATGGTAAGTCACGTGCTTCAGATACCAATCCACACACAGTTCACATCATGTAGAGACACAGCGAAACTGCGAGGGGCTCCTAGTACACACTCTTCAGAGTTGAGAAAGGAATTTCCTCCAGTGCATGTGAACTTTTAGCTGACACATTTGTAGACTTCAGTTTGGGGCATCCTGTATTCAACGAGGTAATGTAGATGATTCCAACAATTGGTCAGACGGAACTGTATTTTCACTCCATGCCACCTAACAGTGGTCTTCCACTGTAGCACATTAACTCATTTGCAGATCTCTTCTACAGGAAGGGAAATCTAGAGTCGGAGGAGCTGTGGATGGGCAACATCATGCACACAGAAGGTAACCAGAGGCAGGGAAGCTTCAGAGCCTCGCACTCTTCCCACCGTACTAGATGCCACCTCATTCTAGAAAGCTGACCCCATAGTGTCACTGAGCATCGGAACCTTCAGCCCTGCTAGTGTATGGGGAATAGATACACTAAGAGAGAACATGTAACCATTACCATGAACTCAGGCCCGCAGGTCTTGAATGACTTTTACTCCTAACGGTAGAAAAACATTTTAGTCATTGATACCTGACAGGAGACCTTCTGAATTTAAAATTTTAGAGTTTATTTTCTGACTCTAAGTATCTAAAAGCTCTTGCAAGAAACACTGTCCTTAAGGCTTTTCTTTATTCAACAAAAGAGGCTGTATGGTAAATACCCATAAGTGAAGTTTGGGCACCTGGAGAATATGATAAACATAAATTTCATTTAGTGTAGATCTTGTTATAAAGTGCTCAAAAATTGGTAATTTCCACATTTTTAAACACTTAAAAATATGTCTATACCACTGAGTTCTTTGCTGAAACATTCCCTTAGATTGGATGACCCTGTCCCACAATAGCCCTGATTTATAATTGTCCATGAAAGAACTTCCCTCCTCTGTAGGCCCTGACAGGATCTTAACCAGGAGAGTTCCCAGATGGGATGGTTACACCTCCGCTGTGTCTGATGCTTTGGAATCCTTCTGAACCACTCTTCCAAACCTGGGTGAAGACAAATTTTGAAACTTTAAAGAAAATCATTCCCAGGCTACTCAGCCTCTTTGCTCTGTTCTCATTCCTTAGCTTTAGACTTCAGTTTGGAACCTGAAACATGTGATAAGCAGAAAGTATATGCACAGGGGCTACTGCTTCCCAGCCTCCTGACAAAGAGCAATGTATACTTTATGTGTAGGGAGCAGCCCTAGCTTCTCCTTTACAGAGAGAGAAATGAAAGCTGAAAAGGGAGGTGATTTGTCAAGGGCCAAGGCATAGAATGCCAACCAAGTTAATTCTACTGCTCTCCAAGGCCACCTGAAGGCACATTCCTGAGGGCTCATGCTGCAGAGTCCTGGATCCCCACACCTTCCCACCCAAGCCCCAGAGGACAGCCCATCCACCCAGAGTTACTCCGTGCTTTCCTCTGCCTCTGTGAACTCATCTCTCCCACCCAGGTCTGTACTCTGGCCCTTCATGCCACTTCCCATGACAACTTCAGAAGCACTTTGAAGCAACTGGATTTCACTACTTACAAGGCCTTCCAATAAAGCCTGATATGCTGTCCCAGTCAGGCCCCAAGTGACAAACCTTGCACACAGATGAAGCCAACTTGTCTTCCTAGTTTTACATAAGAAAACATGATCCTGGGATGTAGAATTCTTGCAGTCTACACCTAATCACATCCACATTATTGAGAATGCTAGAAGAGAAAAAAACTGATCATTCCTTAAGAGGTAAGGTATTTTTAAAAAACTGTCTTTATTGTGGCATATGTCATAGCATTCTTCTCTGCAGATAAAATCCTAAAGATTTTATCACTTTTTCACAGTTAACTTGCTGATTTATATGTGCTTCTATTGGATTATTCAATGCATGCTTACTATCACCACTGCCCAGCCCAGGGTCTGGCAGACAAAAGACATTCAATGAAGAAGACGGATAAGGATCTTACTTTCATGGACTTAACCTTCTAGGAAAGACAGCAGCAAATCTAACAGTTACATAACAAAAGCTATGACAGGAGTTATGTACAGTGATACAAAAGAGAAACAGTGAATTTAGACTTAAGAAAAGGCTTCTTCTAAAAGATATTAGAAGAGGAGGACCAAATAGTGTTAAAAGAGACAAAGACAGACACAGAGACAGAAATAGACACACACACACACACACACACACACACACACACACACACAGAATGAGACAGAGAGAGAGTTAAGGAGACCAGAGAAGAGAGAGAAGAGAGAAACATATATATCCTCTAAGACTTGGTGGGTGGAGAAGAACATGGTCCATTCCAGAAATGGAAAGTATCCATTCCTCCGGGTTCATCTTTGTAGGCCTACTTTAAGTCTATTACAGGTGCACGCATTTTATTTATGTGAATTCAAGAGCATACAATTGATCTAAATAACCCACCCTCATCCACCAACCCTCTATGAATAAACATGCATATTAATTTACATTCATGATGTAAACAATACACTCTGCTCAAGGAGAATAGATTTGCCAACCAGAGAATCTCAGTTCCCGGACCCTTCTCCTACACTGAGTCCTGTGCCATATGCCTAGCATTCAATCACTTCTTGTATTTTTTCTGTCATATGATTACCCCTAAACACAAGCCAATTATTTTAACTGCTACCTGGTGTTAAACAAAAAACAAACAAATAACACATGACCTGGACCTGTTCAAATCTTACAGGAAAGACTCAGTTGTCTCCAACTTCTACAGAGAAAACATGTTTCTATAAAGGATTGACAGCCAAAAGCTTCTTTGACCATATCTGTGATTTGCATTGTGGTTGTGGGCACTGGAATGATTTCACTATAGATGACACTGAAAGTTTCCTTTTTGCAGCAAGAGAATCAAGGGTGCCATGAGGGACCATTAATTTCCCAAGCTCCACCACAGAGCGGAGAGAGAGGAGCCCCAGGACGCCTCTTTCTTTCTTTTCTTTTTTTTTTTTTTTTTTTTTTTGCAGTAATAGGACTCGAACTTGGGTTCTTGTGCTTCCAATGCAGGCACGGTACCACTTGAGCTAATTCCACCCCCACCCCCGATTCCTCTTTCCAGGGAACACTTTTTTTCTCCCACACCAGTCAAGGATAAAATCCACACTGGTAAACTCTGGCAGTGTC
This sequence comes from Petromus typicus, assembly GCA_004026965.1. Lineage (NCBI taxonomy): Eukaryota > Metazoa > Chordata > Mammalia > Rodentia > Petromuridae > Petromus > Petromus typicus. The sequence goes on along the minus strand of PVIR01009084.1, from coordinate 28,761 downwards.
TGCTCAGGGTCCCACACTCTACACGACCAGAGTTTCACGACCTTAATGTTTATTCCTCCAGCCTCCATGTCTTTTTTTTTTTTCCTGTATGAATCTTTTGAGCCAAGAGGCATTCCTAAACATCAGTCTACTCTGACTCTAAGAAAAATGCCTGACAGGTTTTGTCACAAAGGAATGAGCCTGCTGTCGCCAAGAATGCACCGATGACACTAAACGTAGCCATTCACCATGCATGAAGCACCTTCATTTTAGTTGCCAGAATGTCCTAACAGAATAAAATGTAAATATTTTCCCTAAAATCAGGCTATAAGTTTTTAAATCCCACCAAAAATTTTCTGTGAATCATCAGTTTTACCAACCTCAAATTAGACAGGAATTTGTATTGCTTACACATTTCAAGGAACAGGGTTTGGAAATATGACAAATCCAACCTCAGTATAAATACACCCAGTACTGGATTTAGAAGATGTGACATTCCTACTAATATTAGTAGAAGTCAAACCAAGTGCTCTGGATTTTTTCTTTTTTTTTTTTTTTTTTTTTGAGACAGGTCTCCCTTTGTAGCTCAGAGTGGCCCTGAACTCAATCTATAGCCCAGGCAAGCCTCAAACTCAGTAGTCCTTCTGCCTCTGCCTCCTGAATGCTGGGATTACAGGCATGAGCTACTACTCCGGCACTGTGCTATGGGGTTCCTGGGGATCGAACTTGGGACTTTGCACTTTCAAGGCTGGAGCCGGAACCGCTGAGCTAAATTTCCAGCCTGTGAATTTTTATTATTATTTTTTTTTTTGCTTTAAACTCCTATGTAGTTCTTCAAAATACATTTTTGGTTTTGATTTGAGTAGCATCTGACTAGCACTTGAAAGAAAATAAGGTAGAAAATCTTAGGAGATTTATATAACCTTTGATCTGCACATGAATCAACACACAAAACTATTTTTCCCATTACTAATTTAAATTTAGTCTGTAGCATTTATTTGGTGCTTGGGTGTCTATATATCTTGACAGGCTTTTGGTGTTTACTTTTATTCCTGATATATTCTAACATGACTGAACATGTCCTAATTCTTGAAGGATACTACAAATTGTGTCTACCTCTGTTGTCGAGGAAAGCTGAACACGGAAGAGAACGCCAGGTGCCAGATGAGTATCTATGAATCAGTGAGTGAGGACTACGAGCTGTGTTACCTGAGAGCTTTTGCAAACATCTAAGTTTTTGGAGACAAGATCCCACCACTTGCTAAATGGCCTAGGCTGACCTTGAACCTTTGATTCTTCTACCTCGGCTTCCCTGAGTCTGAGATTATAGGCCGGCACTGCACTCAGCTAAGGGAATGGGTTTGGGAATGAGCCACACCTAGACTTGAGTCTTGCTGCTATTGTGATGATTGAAATTTCACATTCCAGAAGCTCTGGGTGAGTGACTGTAAACAGGTTAGCGCTCGGCACTCTTTAACAAACTGGGCATTAATGGAAATTATTCAAAAATAATATTTATAATAATAAAAGCATACTGAACACTGTGTGCTACATGTCTTATGTACATTATATCATATGCTTTTTCTAGCTATTATTATTATTACCCATTTTCTGAATGAAAAAACTAACATAGAGAGAGCTTAAGTCATCTACCCATGACTACACAGGCTTAGAGAGTAGGGTTGGAATCCAGCCCTGAGCAGACCAGTCCTGGAACTTAAAAATCACTCTAATGCCATGTAATTCCTCACCGTTTTGGATCAAAGCCCTAAAACACCATGATTATAAAAATTCTATGTCAGAGTGTGTCTTTTAACACAGACCCTGGTGACTTATCTTGCTGTAGCATACAGTAGTATAAAACACTCTAAAAAAGACACATGAATATGTATACTTTTACACCAGGGCACATGCCTGTCTGAGCACACCCCTGTACTCACATTGGAATCCAGTTAACACTGAGTGAAATGAAACCAGCCTTTCTGCACATCCTTGTGTCCAGTCCCCTCGAACACCACCCCCATGGCTGGGACAGATACCTATATTCTGCATAAATCCTGAAGATCAGTGTAACTGTCCTGGTGCAAGGAATGAAAAAACACTCCAGTCGGATTAGGATTAGCAGAAGATGCCTTCTCTGCATCAGCAGTCTAGTGTTCCTTTTATCCACGAGTCCTTTTCCCCCTAGTAGTCACACAAGGATAAGGGACTCGCAAGCCAGCTGTGCTTTGCAGCAGCAGTTTTCTTCCTTCACAGTCTTCATGACTTTATTTAAGACTTTCACATGGTTACGAAGAAGTTGCAGGCGATTCACAAGCCTGATTACCCTGACCTCAGCTCCGCCTTCTCCTCAGCCCCCAGCTCAATCTGCCTGACAGATGCAAGTCTGGTTTCTCAACTGCCAGCATTTGCAGCTGATGTCATGTTAGAGGAAGGAAAGAGACTGTTTGGAGAATGTTATTATTTATTCTCAACTTCTTCTGTTGCCTCAGTTACTGACATAGCTTCTCAGACTCCAACGATCTCTGGTATATATGTCTCTGGAAATGTGCAAGCCTCAGGGGTAACCTTGGCACAGCCCTGGTTTGGCCCCTTTCACACACAACTAGTCAAAATTTAACTGAAATACAACCCAGACACTCTGACAGCATGCAGCTTTTGGCTCTGTACTACACTTACTACACACTTTCTACATGCCAGTTTCTCTGCTGTACACACACACTTCAGACAATTAATACTACCATTCTCATTTTGCAGATCAGGAAACTAGCGGTCAAGTTCACATAGAGATGAATTTAACACACACCTAGGGAGCAGATGCAAGGGCAGGGAAGCCACATCATTCTTCATCTCTAACTCATGCCCCAAACGTACTCTACTACAGAGTCACCACTCCTAAAAATGAAGAGAGCAGAAACTGATTAGCTTGGCAAGGCTAGGTGCCTCACATGAAGTCATCTGGCCAGATTTTCTTCAAATAAATGAAGGAAGGAATGAAAGAATTGGTGCCTCAAATGTATACTTTTTAGGCTTTGTAAATGCAATCTGTTGGACCTCTTCCTTAAATAGGAGGCTTGAACTTACATTTTTATATTTAAAAAAGAAATACAAAGTATAAATCACACATTGATCAAGTATAGGTGCCCAGAGATTCGGTTAAATGGCACAGCGTTTCTGGATATCTGCCTTGGCTTTTGGGAAGTCCACAGGAGCAATTCTCTGTGAGACTAAGAAGAAACAAAGATGATTCCAAAAAAGCTTGCAGCAGTAATCTAAAACAGATCACAGCAGCAATGATTTCCACTGGGGATACCAAATTAAAGGGAAAAGTGTTCAGGACTCAACCACCAAATACCTAAAAGAATACTCAAGACCACAAATGTGGTATTTGCATGGGCTACTGAGTCTAGTGAGCCCAAACTTTTTAATCGTTTTTATAAAATGCAAGCAAAAAATGATAAGCAAATTAAAGCAAATTTTTACAATGAACAACGTGTTAGTTTTTTTTTCTTTTGTAAGTTGATTTTTTACAGCTATTCTGAAAAGAATCTTTAAAGTGAAATGATTGGAATCATCCTGAATTCCTCTTTTTCTTTTCTACAGCCAGCATTCTTTCCAGCAGAAAGTCTTGCCAGCACTTAAAAAAATATATAAAAAAATTTTTTTTCCAATCCCTGTAGTCCACACCACCAGCATCTCAAGTCCCATTTATAGAAACAATGTCCTGGGCCAGGGATTTAGCTCAGTGGTTTCAGTGCCTGTACTGTAAGCACAAAGTCCCAAGTTTAATCCCTGGAACCAAAATATGAAAAACAAAAAAAATTTAAAAAAGAAACAATGTCCTCTCACCTGCTTACTTGTCTTAGCTTCTGCAGGTAGACTCAAGGCAGCAGCCAGAGAAATGGCGAAAAATAAAAGTATGTGGTCACTGCTGTTCTGTTTGAGAAACGGCTTCCTCTCCTCACTTTGCTTTAGTCACACAGACACACTCTCCTTTACTTTCTGAAAATGCCATGCAAGTTGGGAAGTAGCTTGGTGGTGATATGCCTGCTTGGCGACAGTAGGTCCTGAGTTCCATCTCCGGTACCACAAAAAAACCAAACCAAACTAAACCAAACCTGAAAATGCCATGATATTCTACTGCAGGACTCTTGCTAATCCCTCTGCCAGTTTTTGCTAGATGTCTGCACACACAACTCACCCATTTCTTGGGTGTCTTTACTCAGAATGACCTAACTCAGGCTTTTCCCGGACTCTCTAGACTTTCAACTCCAGTGACATTTTCTAGCCCTCCATCCATGGCTTTTCCTTGGTAGTTACTAGTATTCAACCTAAATGTAGTTTGCTTTTGTGTTAATGTCAGACTTCAAATTAGAATGCAAGCTGCATTGTAACAGATTTTTACTTTTGTTTCCTTTGCATTTTCATTCTTGGAGGAATCCCTGAATAGTATAACTGATGAACAGACTTCCAGGAAGATTAGATGAAATTATCTTTGAGGTAGGTAAGATGAGATGCAGATACCTGGCATATACTCAATGACTAACGGGAAAAAATAGGACAATCACAACATGGTAGTATTTAGGATGGTGGCATTACATGTGACTTTCTCTATTCTTTAAGGTCACTCATGTTTTGTCATATATTATGCATGATAAAATTTTAAAAATTATTTTCCCTGGTACAGAACATCAAAATTTTTCTATGCACCACATCTTGTTTGACCCTGTAGCTATTACAGTAAATAGGATCACATTATCTTCTTATATGTATGGTAAATCCAAGAAAGAAAGGAAACAATGCAAACCTCATACCTAATGATAGAAATGGAAATATAAGAAGGTGATAACTGTACTATTTATGCAAAATGATTAAGAATAGCAATTATAAAAAATCTAGATTATTGTAGAATTTCTACACAATGGAAACTTGGTTTTAATGAGGTTATGGGAGTGTGGACCTGTGACTACATTCATATAATGCTAAATATTACTTTAAATTGTTCCACATAACCTAAAATTTACCATCTTCACCTTTCAAAACTCATACTTCAGATATCTTAGGAATATTCTTTGTTGCTGGGCCATCACCACCCTCCATCCCCAGAACTTGTTCATTTTGCAGACTTGAAACTCTGAATCCATTAACGAGTTCTGCTTTCTCTCCTCCCTCTGGCCACTAACAATCACTAACCTATTTTATTTTTCCTTTACTCAAATCAACTACTCTAAAAATACCCCATATAGATAGAACCCTAAGGAACTTATCTTTCTATGATTGACTTTTTTTTTTTTTTTTTTTTTTTTT
>PVIR01009084.1:0-23375 GCA_004026965.1 Petromus typicus | reverse complement strand
ACTGTATACAAGTTTCTGTTTGACCTTGATTTCTTTCCATCTGACTATATGTCCCTCCATGGAATATTTAAATCAGATATGGAAGGGAAGAACATTCTACATTACTTAATAATAAATGCTCATTTCTGTGTGAAGTCACCAAGTTACTTGACAGCAGACATTGAATACAGCCCACAGAACTTCAGGCAGGATAAATTTGCAATTAACAGAAAATATATTTCAGACTACAAAGTACAAATTACCTTTATTATATATTTTTCTAAAAATATGATAGCAAAAAAATTAGTGTCAATTAATGAATATTATTGCTAAGAAGCAGCCATTCACCCTATTCGGCTTCAATATACCATTCCCAGTACCTATTCCCACCCCTTGGAACACTGCTGGCTGGCTTCATTTCCGGCGAGGCCACCTACTCATACATTCGATCGTGATCTCAACACCTGTCATGCACTAAGCTTAGGGAATTCAGCAGTGATGGGTGAAACAACTGTTGCTTTCATGGAGCTTACAATTATTTAAACGAGACAAACATACAGCATAAATCCTAACACACTCCTGCTTTTATCGCCATGGTATTCTCCATAACGAGTAAAGAGCATGTGATGAGAATTCTGAACAGCCTCGCCTGTGAGGCGGAAGCAGTGAAAATCAGGAAAAATTTTATAATGCGATGGGAGCTTGATGCTCATTAAAATAGCAAATTTATTTTGCAGTATAAATGACTAATATTGAGCATCATTAAATTACTCCCTCCAAATTTAAAAACATACTCCAAAAGATTCAGAAACATGTTGGCAATAATCAGGCACTCATCAGATGAATTAATTAGTCACTAATTAGCTCAAAGTTTAATTAAATAGTAGATATTAAGTTCATTATCCCCATAATACTGATTTACATTTTAAATAGAGGTTTGGGATTTTACATAAATTCCATACCACTGTAATGTTCTATTCTTATGGAATATTGTTGGAGAGATGGACTTTCTCTTCAGTATTTTTCAATGACCAATACTTTCGGCTCTCATCTGTTAGTGTAACCTGCCAAAACCAAACTCAGAATATTAAGAGCTCAAACTTTCCACTTTCACCACTATTTGTCAAAAAGCTAAAATAAAATTACTTTAAAATTCTATTTTTAATTAAACTATTCTACCTGAAAGCAACTTCAGCCATTTTTTATATTAAATCCTCCATAAGTTAAAAATGAAATAGCAAACTCAGTAAACTCCTAAAAAGAGTATCAATTTCTCATACAAGATATGATTCAGGCTGAGAATGTTATACACAAATACACACTACATACAACTACAGGAGTGCCTTAGCTGTTCCTACAAGGCTTTGTACCCTGTTCTAGTGTTTAGACGTCAATGTTTAAGATGCTGAGGGGGAGCCATTGCAATAAAATCGGCAAATAATCCATTAGCCTGTATTCCTGAGTAAATATGAGGGCTAAGCCATTACCTCACCCTGTTACAGTATTCTAGGTGAATGAGCCACAAACTACTCTGTTATACGCTGCTGGAGGCTTCCTTGCTATAGAATCCAGTGTTTACCTCATGCAGTGAAACACTACCATGAAGTCTTGGGTTTTGAATCTACAATGGCATATTTAAGAGAAATAATGAATATATTATGACTAGGTAGACAGAATATAATATCAATGCCATTTTCAATGTTGCCAAAAGTCAACTAATTAATTAAAAGTAAAATAAACACTATCAAAATATAGAACAATATTTCATAAGTGTGTATGAATAAGGACAGTAGATATATAGTCTGTGACCAACAAAAGAAATTCTAGGCTAAACAAATACTGAGGATTCTTTATAGTGTAAAAAAGATACCCCCTCTTACTCTCCAATAGTTTTCAAAAAGTATATATGTAATGGGAAGCAGAAAAAAACAAGGAGAGGGAAAGGCAAAGAGAATAAGAAAGGAAAGAAAAGGGAATAATAGAAGGAAATGAAGTAAAATGTAAAGAATTGTCAAATCTCTCCCTCTCTCTCTCTCTTTTTTTTTTTTTTTTGAGACAGGGTTTCACTTTTGTAGTTCAGGCTGGCCCTGAGCTCAGCCTTGTACTCACAGCCATCCTCCTGCCTCAGCCTCCTGAGTGCTGGGACTACAGGTGTGAGCCACCATGCCAGATACTGTGGTATGTAGTTCTGATTGTTGTTGGACATTGTTTCCACAGCTGAAATTTTCTGTTTTGTACATATATACACACCCCCAAAAGAAGTAAGAATGATGGTCTAGAATGAGTGGGTTCAATATTCATTTTGGATAAAATTTCATTTCAAACATGTCCAGTGTGTTTATTTAAAAAAGAAATGAGTAGCTCCAGACAGAAAAATTCATGTGATTTCCCTTGGAGACATTTTCATGACTGGCATAGGAGGCGGCATGACGTCACTGTCTGCTGGCCAAAATAGAAGGATGGTTTTGTATCACTTATTCATACAAAGAGCTTCTACTTTCAGAAACAATTGAGTTTTCTTTGCAATTTTTCTTTGATTTTAGCAAGAACCAGAAATAATCCCTTTTCCCTCATGAAAGAATAGGTCAGCTACAGAAAAATAAAGGGTGCTGGTCATTAGCTAGGTTTCTTTTGCTCTTAGAGAAAATGACTGAGAGTTGAGAGGTGATGATGCAGAGCTATGAATGTCTAGCCATCAGGTCCAGCTGACAGGTGGTCCTCAGCACACAGATGATGTGTGTGACACTAGACTTCTGTGCTCTTCACTATCTCCACAGCTTTTAAACTACCTGAACCTAGGACTTCATCAAGCCAGGCATGAGTGAGCCTGTTTCATATGTACCTTTGGTTGATGCAGTTTCTAGGCAAGGAGACTACTTAGAGCAAAATGGATTCTACGCTGAAGTGTGAAATAAATAATATAAATGCTGAGGATAATAATGCTCATGTTTGTATTTTGACTTCTTTTACCCTCCCAAGGTTCATACTGTCTGAAATCACTAACCTATCTACTTCATCCTGCCCCTTTTTAAAAAGATGAGAATACATACCTATCCTAAAGGAGGAAAAAATGTCTTCTGACACCACGACACTAGGCTCTAACTACAATTTCTCTTCTCCAATCTCTACATCAACAAAGTACTGTGCAAGAGGTGTTCAAGGTCCTACTTCCTTCCTTCACAGTCTGCCTGGGTTCTCCACCCCTAGCAATACATAAACACAGTAAAAATACAAACCAGGCTGAACTATGCATGAGAGTATATGCCCTCTTGCCCTTAATTAACAATATCCTCCTTTCTATGACTATTTTTTTTCCTCAAATACCCTTCAAACACAGTATCTGAAGCTAGACGTAGTATTCTATTTACATCTGCTATCCATTTATTTTCTTCACAGAAAGTCTGTGAATTTTTAAACACTATTCATATAGTTAGAACCATGGAAATTTCTGGAAATTTAAGAAAGTTTTGCTCACTGTGGTATTCTCTAAAATTAGGCCTGATTTCTCCTGGATAATAAACGCTTTCACAGAGATGGAAAGAATCCTGGTGAATTCCCAAAGTAAAATGTGTAACACTCTTGTTAAATTAATTCTTAAATGGAGTGACTTTTCCAAATATAGGCTAGCCTTGGGCAATCTTAATGCATTACTTACTTTAAAGTGATTAAAGGTAACTCTTATCAAATCAATAAAAGTGAAGATACTGTACAGGGAACACTGAAACTAAAATTAGCATTGACTGAACAAAGATATAATAATAATATGAGGTCATGTTTTTTCTTTAAAAAGTCCAGCAAAATTACTGGAGGTTCTAAAAAAAAGAATGAGAAGTTGAAAATGTAATTGGATTGGCAAGTGTCCTTGCATGCAGATATCTTTTAGAGGAAATTACACACTTCTACAAATTATTGAGAAGACATGAATGTGAACTCCAACACAAAGGAAACCTCATCTCATGTGTGGATTGCTAAATTATTAGCAACTCTTCCTTGGGAATTTCAATACCAAAACTTCTCAAAGTCAAGATCAGTACCACCTCCTTCCACAGAGGCATGAAAAAAGATGCAAATGACTATATTTCTCTGCATCTTATAAACTGTCTTCCTCATTAGGATGGCTCAGGCTGGAACACAAGAGCAGAGGAGTCCTTGGTTACCACACAGAGAGATGTGAAGGAAAGAAAACGTAACACCACTCCCACATTCAAATTCAAGGGAAGCTGGAGTTAGACTCATTTATAGTGACTAAGGTATGTTTTAATGTTCACTTGTAGTGTATTAAAGGGATTCAGTGCCCTGGGAAAGTGCTGAATAGAACGTTAAAGCTTCAAAATATTTAACTCACAAGAAGCAAAGTGACATTCCAGACATCCGAGGTAACTGAAGTACGTTTCTGGTCCCCCCAGCATATTCTGGACAGATTGGCAGCCTAGTCTTCAAGGAATTAGTACTTTTGCTGATTAGGCAAGGTATATACACAGCATAATCACGTGGTAAATGTTAACTGTCATAGTGTGCACTACTGTAATTTCAAAGCAGCCTAACGAGAAGATAAGGTGAAGTTTAAAAACAACTGAAGACAACTGGAGAAGGCAGATCCTAATGAGTCCCAGAGGACAATGTCTTGAGAGACAAAGAGAAAGGAAAAATGATAGGAGAAAGCAAGGGCCAAGCTACAGAGTGTTGAAGAGTGCAGTGTGCCATCTCTCATCAGATCTGCGTCAGCACAACTGTGTGCCACGGTAAATCGCACGAGTCAAGGAATAGATTAACACCCGCCAAGGTCCCGTCAGATGCCAATCCTATCATTTCAAGCCCCTAGATTAATCTGCAATGGTACTCTTGTTGCATTTTGTCATTTTCTGATCCTCTTTTTCACTATAATTTCACACAATCAGTTAAGAGCTTAAATTCAAACAGGATCTGAGAATGCAAGTTCACCCCTGTTAGCACCCCTAAAAGTGCCCAACTTTGTCTCAACTCCTCTTTGGAAGGATAGCAGATATACACAGAATACCACCATCTAGCTTCAGACACTGTGTTTGAAGGGCATTCAAGTAAAATAGAAAGGAGGGTGTTGTTAATTAAGCGCAAGAAGGCATTATATTTTCATGCATAATTCTGCCTGCTTTGTAGTTTTAGTATGTTTATGAAATGCCACAGATGGAGAAACTAGTCAGACTGTGTTTCATTGAAGGAAAAAGGAAGAAGGACTTTGAACATCTTTTTCGCAGTACTTTATTGACGCAGAGATTGGAGAGGTGAAACTGTAGTAGAGATAGAGTTGTGGGGCCAGCAGACATCCTTGTCATTATGGCTGCTGTATTTTGCAATCATTAAGAGCACTGAGGGAAATACAGTGTGTTGTCAGTGCACTGGACATGGAACTGACATGGAACTGGCCGTCCCAATATAACAGCTACACAGAAGTTCAATTCAACATCTGAAGACAGGTGGGGGCCAGTGTACCCTGTCTCTTCTGTTATCTAACAACAATGGTGTACCATAGACATCGGGCCCGAAGATGGGGCAACAGCAGCCCACTAAGCAGACAGTAAGTAATAATTTTGAGAGGAACAGGAGCATTTCTGTGGCAACCTGAGCTATGCAAAGGACAGCTGGCAGTGAGCTCCTTATGAAATTACCACAAATCTTAGGGAAATTTCCTCTTTGTGTAGCAATGGCAAATGGCTGAGCACTTCTGAAGAGGAGAGTGACACAAGCAAGCAGCACATAAGAAAGGTGAACAGAGCAAGGCACAAGCTAAAACAGGGATGGCGAACCTTTTAGAGCTTCCAGAGATACAGTCAGCTCCCCATGGCACGCGTGCCGTAGGTTCGCAACCACTGACCTATACAATGAGTGTGAATGAACCAAGATAGAAAAGGCCTAAACCACCCAGGTGGCTGTGAAAATAGAAGAGGACATCGGAGAAAGACAGAACAAACACTGAAAGAGATGTTTCCTTAGGATACAGCAGACTATATGGTGACTCAGAATCAGTACGGCAAACCTGGGCCAAGAGGTAGAGACCAAGAAGGAGATGTGGATGTCTGCCCTTAGGAGCCTACCTCCACTCACCCAAAGGAACAACTGCAACAGAGGACACCATGCACCTGACATCTAGGTCTGTGTCCTCCAGTCTGTGGCTCTCACTATAGCGAGACACAGCTCCCCAGAGGAAATCTACTGTCACCTGAGACCAACATTCATGTCTATTCTTGCTCTCACTGCTTCCAAACATCATGGAGGAATCAGTGTGTCAATCCCAACATCTTTGTCATACTATGAGACAAACTCAGGATTGTTTGTAGACCATAATTTACAAAAAATAAAAAATAACATCTTCCTCAGAGTAGAAAAAATAAACTAAAACTTTATGCAAGCATCTTATTTGAATTGCTCTCAATCCTGCTTAAAATAATCTCTGGGCATAGAAGTACAGGCATTGTCCACTGTAGTTAGCAGAAAGGTAAGAAAATGAATTCAGTATTTTTGTAGTTGCAGCTTTCCTAAATAAGGAAAGACATGCTCAGGGACTAACGTAGGGTAAAAATAGAAACCTAAGCTGGTAACTGCATGTCATGAGAGGAAAAAGAAAGTTGTTGTTCTTTTTTTTTTTTCTTTCTAACTACATGAATCATCTACTTGTTGGTTTTCAAATGGAAAAAAATACAACTAATCCTCCACTGGCCTTCCACAGAATCTTAGGAATTAGAGGACAATTCTTTTTAAATGTGTATTGCCTTGCTGAATACATTAATATCCCATTTACTCATCAATCTTCTGTTTGTTCACAAAAATCTCCTCCTTCTCTCTTCTTTCCTATGAACGTTGTCAAATGATCTGTTTTTAAACTATGAAAAAAGGAAGCAGGGCGCTGGGCCTGAGCGGCACACCCTTTTGGCACGTGAGCATTACTTCCCTGTGAATGTTATTCTCGACCTCACACAAGTGACAAAAGGCCTCTCATGTCAACATTTACTGGAAATCTATTTTCAGAAATCATCACATCATAATAAATGAGTAAAATCCATAAATCATTCACCAGACACGGGTGTGGAAGGAATAGTAATAGGTCCTTCATGAAGTACCATGCATCCTCTAAAAATACCGTGAGAGAGGCACACGGCCCCACGTCTTCAATGTTGCTTCCCCATCGCTGGCTTGGTGATAATAAAATTTACCTGGTCAGCCTTTTTTTTTTTTTTAGGTTTTTTGAGGTCTTGCTTTATGGTTCAGGCTGGCTCTGGGCTCAGCCTCCAACTCACATCACAGCAATCCTTCTGCCTCTGCCTCCTGAGTGCTGGGATTACAGGCGTGAGCCACCACGCCCGGCATTGTGGTATGTGGTACTGGTTGCTGCTGGGCGTGAGTCTCCACACCCAGTATTGTATGTGGTTACGGGGGATCGAACCTGGGCCCTTGCACTTGCAAGACAGGTGCTGGAACCACTGAGCTAAATCCCCGGCCCCTACCTGGTCAGACTTTTGCAAGCACACGCATAGAGGGCACAGAGTTCTCTAACTTGGCTCTGGGGAATTCTGCACCCTCTTTTAGACAATGTGTGTCCTCTACTGGAGCACTGTCCTGGACCCCATGGCCCCACCCTCCCTAAGCTTGTTTTCCAGCAGTCTCATTGCTTTTCCTGGCATTGCCAACTGGGGCCTCCCGCCTTTGAGCAGAACTTTCTGAGCACAGAACCTACTAAGCACTTTTTCTCCCAAGGCCTCTCCGGGAAATCTGGGAGCCTGACATTGGATTTCTGGCTACTAGCTGACCTTTAAGGAAGGCACCCTCCAAGAGCACCTGAAGCAGGCCACGGAATGTTGAATCATTAACAATTTAGAGTAGAAAAGAACTTAACCAAGTTAGACAACCTGTAATAGCTCCTGTGACTAAGGAGATTAGGACCATTTTGCTGGAGTTCAGGTCAAACTAATGACTGTGACAAGAAGGCGCAGGAAAACAAGTAGGCTGATTCCACTTTTCTATTTTCATTTTAAAACCCATTTGGAATTTCTCTGGTGTGCTTTCCTGGCTTGACTTATTCCACTACATCAATCCATTCTAATTAGTAGAATAGTTTTTAAATCTCCAGGGTCTACACACACACACACACACACACGCATGCACACGTGTACAGGTACATACAATATCTTTGCCTGATGGCTATCCAGAGTTTGCAGGAGAGAGGAGCTCATTTGAAACCTAAAATCTAATTCCTTCTCCTGCCTATTTTTATTTCTATCACATGACCACAAAGGTCTAGAAGGAGAGCATAAGTGAGTGGGATGGACGGGGAGATAAAAAGGAGTGGTGAGCGCATGAGCACAAAGTAAAATCAGGGAGCACATCCCTCTTCTGATGGTTTAAACAATCAACAAGCAAGTCATGATCAGTCTGGAGGTCTTACTAACACATTCTTACTCAAAAGTTTGACCAACAGCCAATCCATAACCCCCAATCTTGTCCCAACTTCTGGTTTCATAAAGAAGGCCCTTTATGAAATTTCTCTGGTGTGCCTTCCTGGCTTGACTTATTCCACCACACCAACCTAGAGAACTCTGAGTGGATTTCAGGCCATATCAGATGCACATCTGTTAGTGGTATGTCATATCTCCAAATTCCTATTGTTTTATCTCTCTGTCCTATTCAGTTTACTTCAGCACCATAGGCTGAAGGAGGAGACATACAACACAAGCGCAAATATCCACACTATTTGCCGTGCAGTACTAACCAAGGAGGTGGGGAGCAGAAAGAATCTCAGATCCAACCTCATTGCTTTCAGGCAGGTCGGGTACTGCTGCCACTGGGGGCAGAACTGAAGCTGAGTTGGCCCTGAAGTACTAAGGAATGTATCAAGAGTAACAAAGATCCTTTTGTCTTTCTCTCCACCCAAGTTTTTCTCTGGAAGGAACATTTGATAAGGCAGGAAATAATAAATATGATCATGTACTAAAACTTCTAGGGTAGACTATGCATGCTAAAGACACTCAGGAGGAATCTCAGTCTCTATAAGATTCAGTCAAAATTTTAAAATATTTCTAAGGTCTCAAATTCCATAGAATCTCTAAAGGTCAAATTCAGCTCAAACAAGTCATACCATTTATTTTTGGCATGAGGTTTCTGCTGTCATGACACCCACACAGCGTATCAGAAACAAGCTTACAGGCTGCTCTACACCCCACAGTCCCTTGAGGACAGACCATTTTTTCTTGGGAATGCTATCTGCTATCTTAAAGTCCCTTCTCTGGCAATGGTCTGTCACTAAACGGTATTCTGCAAGTTCAAGTGTGCCATGAAAGTGCACGACTGTTTCCACATTAGAATTAACTAATAATTAGAGTGAACATTTTACATCAATCTGTATAGTATTCTATTTCTGTAGGATAGTCTGTTTCAACTGAATATCAAACTTCCAACTGATCCAGATTTAGTAAGAAATAAACCTTTTGGAATTGTTTTTGTTTTCCTCGATTCTTCAATCCACATTCTACTTACTATCAAAATGAGGACTGAAGTAGTAGTTTTTTTGCTTCTACATATCTCGTGTAATTTTACAATTTTAAATCTCCATTCTCTCTTTCCTATACCTTCTGTTTATCTCTGGTCCATATAGATAAAAATCATTTTATATACAAATATTTACATTATTTTATAAAGGTTGCCTTTTAATCTAATGTTTGTAACTGTATTTTATAACATGCTAAAGATCTCTGGAAATCTTTCAGATGTTAATTGTTCAAAAGTTAAACTAGTGTTTTTATAGTATAATCTTCTCATTCTTGGTTAGTTTGTGTTTACCTTTCATTGATTTGAACTAACTGAGAAGTTGGATGATATACTGTGTGAGGTAAAAATTCTGCGATAACACATCTTGGTTTTCTCCATTTAAGATGTAGTGTTTCTCTGATCAAACACTCCTAGCATTCACTTTTCTCCTGAAAAAATTCAACATATTCTCTAGTTTTCTGTTTTACTGATTGTTTGTTAATAAGATGTATGTGTGTATGTGTTTTTACACTAGTACCCTGTGCTTTATCAGGATTATCTGTGAGTTGTTTTTGGACTGCTTTTGGGTCTCCATGAAAACCTTCATTGTATGTTGTGCTGAAGAGTGGTTGTCACTGTATCTTTGATATCTCAGATCTAGTTCTAAATTCATCAGGAATTTCTGTAATTTTTAAGAAGTTGTACAATTAATACTCTCCTCCATAGTAATCATGTTTATTTTCCTCTGTCTATTACTTTTTTTCTTACTGATTCTTAGAATACACTTCAATTTAATTAACTAAATAATTAACTTTGATTTGTAGCTTAGGCTGGTCATGAACTCACTATGTAGCCCAGGCTGCCATCAGACTCATGACGATCCTCCTGTCTCTGCCTCCCATGTGCTGGGATTACAGGTGTGCACCACCATGCCCAGCCTCCTTCAGTTTTATTGTTTGCTTGATCAATTTACTTTTTCTTCAGTGTGAATTGCTTGGTGGGTCCAAGCTGGGGTTTAATTTTGCTATTGCTTCTTTAGTTCCCATCCAGTGTTTCTTTGAAGATTTGCCTTGATTTTAAAAACTTCCTGCATTGGTCAGTTCTTTCCTGTGAGATTTCTGACTCTTTAACCATGAACAAAACCCCAATAACCTGTCCCTGTCGCACCACCCTCTGACACCAGTTGTGTAAATCCTTCCTCTGATCTATAAAGTGAATCATTTTCTCAGTACGCTGCTCTTCTACGTCTTTATAATGTTGTTCCTGGATAGTATTCTGTAACATGATGCCATTGCTGCCCTGTGCACACTATTCCCAAGGCAAGAAGAAAATGCTGGTTCAGAAGTGATCTGCCCTTACCTCGCACATAAGCCATATGTGCAACGAAGGGAATGTCTTTCTCACATCTGTAAAGGGTCCCTGAGGATAACAGGAATGTTTTCACTTATATTGCTCAAGCACATGAAATACATAAGCAATATTTTCCACATTTTATAACACTCATGTCTTCTTCCTGTACCTTTTGTTACTTACAGAGATTCCGATAGAGGAACTAGATCTCCCAAGAGAAACAAGTATGAATCTTTTCTGTTTCCAGCTTAGTGGTTTTGAGAGAATTGCATCTTCTCATCAGTTGATGATTGTTTGTGTATTTCTATATATGTGAATTTGTGTATTGTGCATTTGCATAAATGTATTTTTACATGTCCATACATTGGGTGTGTTTTCTCTGGGCAAGGATAGTTGAAGACTAGATTATTTAAAAGGCAAAGGAAAGTCTACTACACAGAAACAGGAGGAAATGGCTGTTTTCTCAATTGCTATCTTGAATGAATTTTGCATCCAGAGCATGAATATCGGTCAAAATATAAAGCATTTCCATAAGATCTTCTGGTGAGGCAAGGCATTCTCTATTTTTGATGGCATTACACCAAGACTACCTTCAACTGTGTCCTTTATTGCAGCTGCAAAAACCTTGATAGTTTATGAAAATTCCTCCCATATGTTGGCAAGAGCCTGACAGCATGATTCCTCAATTTCCCCCTTATCTTAGACTCTTTATTAGATGACTCAGACAGCTTAGGGGGACGCCTTCTTTATACCAGCCCTTTTCCACATCTCCCCATGCAGATGTGTACGATGTCAGGGATAAAAGCTGTCGCCTCCGCCACTTGGTTCTGCATGCTTTTGCTCCATTTTATCCACGTGCACCATGCTGCCCAGAGGGGAGTGCACCAAAGGTCACAAAACTTGGGACAAAGCTCAGCTAATAACTCAAATGTCCTGACTTTCACAGTGATGAGGCTCTGTATGGTTCTGGAGAGAAAATGGTAATGATACCTGTTTAGAAAAAAAGCTACTAAGTCACTGTGTACTTTGCTTTCCAAATCTTTAGGGAAAAGGAGGAGTGACTCTCATTATTCTTGAAGCACTGTCCTGTCATGAACAATAGCTAGTCCCCATTTCTTATCCTTGGAAATGAGCAAAACCCCCTCCATGGGAGGGAGACTGACTTCAAACAGAGAGCAAAATGACCTTCCCATAGTCTATAACACTCAGAAGGTACTGAAGCTTTACAGATCCTTTGAAAGTCACACACAAACTGAATCTCTCCTTTTTCAACCGCTTACAGGCAATGGCAGCCTAGAGATGGACCAAAGCTTTTTAAGTGAATGCAATCACCAGACACTTCAACTTTCAGGTGTAAGCCATGCACTGCTCCCAGAGCCGATTTTGCAAAGTGTCACATTCACTCTAAATACCCCATGGAGTTCATCATGCATTTTAAAGAATGCAGCCCTGAAGCTAATAATAAGATGGGCACCCAAACATGTTCCTTTTGAATTGGTTCTATAATAGTGGCTGTTAATGAACGTTGGAGAAATATGGCAAGGAAAAGCAGTTTTGGGAATGATAGTTCACAAACACTGACCATCTTGAAGCAAAAGTCAATCTAAAGAGAGGAGGTAGCCTATGCATTTGCTGTTATAATTTCTGTGTAACTCAACACATTCACCCTGTGACACAGACTTGTGATGTCCTCCCAGAGTCCTATCCTTTTCTACTTGGAATGACCCTTATTTTCACTCTGTTGCCTGGATCTCACTGCACAGCTCAGAGGCCTTAGGTTTTCAGCATGAGACTAGAGACTCAGGCTCAAGCCATGGTCATAATCCCCTTTCCTGGTCACCTCTGCTCTTCCAGGCATAGGTGTGCGACCCAGTTCAGGCCAGGGAAATAGGTGGGCAGTTTTTCTACATACTCAGGGAAAGAGCTCCTGTAATATCTTCTCCTCCTAAAACATGGACCAAGAAGGGAGAAATAGATCCCTTTGGTTCTATGTACAAGTAAAATTTATTAGCAAGATGAGGCAATTAATAAGGAAGTCTCAATGCCAATCAAACATGAAGGCATGCATTTAGAGAATAATCCCTCAGGATTAAACATGGCACTCTGAGGACTCCTGCAAAGAAAAGGGCTGGTAAAGAAAAAGACCCTGGTCAGTGTATGGGAGTTAGCACTCTTCTCAGGAATAAACATCTTAGAAATATCCGGAGATTTAAAAAAATAGTAGCTATTCTTTTTGACATTTAACTGATCAATGTAATTTGAACTGTCAAATAGAATAAAAAATCCCAGGTAACTTTATGAGATATGAGATGAAGTGAATTTTGAAGAACATACCCAAATCATATTGTTAAAATTTTTTTTCTTCCATAAAAAGAAGCAATGCCTAGTAGACTCCGTTCCATTTTCAGAACATCAAACATAAGCTGTAGAAATAATTTGCAATTTCCATGATAAGATTCACTAATCAAAGAAAATACTACCCCTTTTAGAATTATCAGCATTAATCAGGAAGCTCAGAAAGATCAGCTACAATATGACACTTTGAGGTTAGCAATAAGAAAGGTTACTATTTACATGGAAAAGCTATTTGTGCAATTAACTAAAATTAATTATGCTGTGTATTTCATGAGCACATCACAGATCTGGATTTTTGACTAATTAAGCTTAAATTTAGTTGAGAAAACTAAAGCATATCCTCTTTACCCCATGACAAAAAAGAGTTAAGTTATGGTTTTTATGAACTATCTGGAGAAATAAACCATTTAGAGAATGCTTTAAAGATAGAAATTAAAATCAGTTACCCAAGATGTACAGCTATATTCTGAGACTAAACTGTCCATCATTTTCTCAAGTGTGCCTCTTAATTAAGTGCCAATAATCAAATGTCCATTAATAGATTGCTATGATTTCCTGATTAGACAGTTGAGCCTACTTATGAGACTTTAGGGTTGTCGTGTACACTGAGAAAAGAAACCAAGTGAGGTATATGTTCTTAAATTTCTCTTGCATATTTCCCTCATTGCAGATATTATTATTACAGAAATATCTTCACAGCCAGTCATGAAGTTAGCACCAATCATCTAACACTGTTATTACTACAATATTCAAGCAGTTCGATCTTTATTGAGATAAAGGGATAACTTCAAATAGATTATCCACAGGTTCAGGGCTTAGAAGAGGACAGGACTTTTGAACCATATGCAGGCACCACAGCATACGTCAGAAGCAAAGCATTCTGGGTGAAATGACCTCCCATGCACGACCATTGACATGGCAACGCAGAGACTTAAGGACAATACTGTTCTGCAACTTCCTGCCCAGGATTTCGGCTCCTAACGCAGACTTAAGGTTATAATGCATTTTCCTGCCACCACACAGACTGTTCAAAGCTCTTTCACAGCGAGGACCTTATGACTGTGCTGAATCAGCATCATGTTCCTCTTTCCCTTCGATTTGGAGTTGCCCATAGACTCACTTGTAGTTGGCAAAATCTCACTGCTTCAGGTTTCTTTTACAGTTTATCTTTCTGGAACGACAGATGCTGACGTGTGTCCCCTGCAGGCCACACTCGACTTCTCATCGTCACATTTCTCTTTCCTTCAGAGGGCCGCTCACAACCAGTCATGACCCTATCTGGTCATTCTTTATTTGTAGGTGATCTCAGCTACCAGACTGCTAATTATTTACTGTTCTACAGAGTTCTATTCCAAGTTAAATCAGCAAAAATGTGTGCATATAAAGTATTTTATAGTAAATAGGGCATTGGTGATTTTCAGCAATATTCAAATTAAATTGGTTTTTCAGATTTCCTTTAAGCGTGAACTCATCTCTGGGCATGGCAGTGTACACATGTAAACTCAGCTGTTTGGGAGGCTGAGGCAGGGGAATGGCAAGTCTGAGCCCACTCAGGGTAACTTATCGAGTTAGTGAGTGAGACCCTGTCTCAAAAGGAGGGTGGGGAAGCAGACTGATGATGTAACTCAGCAAAGGGCCTAAGTTCAAATCTCAGAATTGCAATGAAAAAGAGTAAAAATTTTAAACAGATAAGCTCTTGATTCTGCGCTGAACCTAGCAACTGAGTCCTACTACTCTTGTTATAATGCAGCTTTCTCAGCATCTATGCAGTTAATAATAGCAGTGCACACAGGGTCACTATCATGCTATCCTTTCTGACTACTGCTAACTTTGGAAATGCAGATATTATTAATCTCATTACCATAAATGACCAAAGAAAGGTTCAAAAATGTAAGCTACTTTACTAGGACAGTATCACCTAGCCTATCAGTAGCAGGGTTGCAGTACATGTTCACATTTGTCTTCTCCAAAGCCTGTGAAATCATGCTGCTATTTAGGATCACATTTTTCACACAGAAGGCTTCTTCCTTGCACTGGCGATAGAGCTTTAGAGTTACTTTGCACCATGAGAATCCAAAGGAAAGTGGGCCAAGAATCCAAACAGTCTGGACTGTGAGGATTTGTTTCAGTGTAATTAAGTGTGCTGATTTTAAGGCCTTGTAACCTCTCTCAGGTCAATAAGCAGTTTGTCCAATAAAAACAAAGAGAGCCAATATGATCTATTAGAAAATGCAGAGCAGACAATTTATTGAAAACTTCATGTGAGGAAAGCATCAATTGGGAATTAGAAGTGTCATGTCTGTAAGTGGGCATTAAACATCAGAAACGAGTGAATCTTGGGTTCTGCAGACTGTCAACATTTGTCATGTTCCTTCCTGTTGCCTCTTTGAAACATTTTAGTAATTTTACAAGTTTGGGGCCTGGGAGTCTGAGGAATGAGATCATTATCTTATCACACTGTGGTACAGATCTGTCTTCAGCCTCACATCATATCTTAGCTTGGTCACTTAGTACAACATTAGGAAAAGGACTTGACCTTTCCTCTCCAGCTCAGTTTCCTCAGGTAAAGAGTGGATAGTTACATCGTTTGCATGCTAAAGTTGTCAAAGGTATTGGAATGATAGAGCCTATGGAGGTGCCTAACGCCATGCCTGTCTGTGAATAATGCCCAGCATATGTCATTCTATTCATAACAATAAATTTTGTGCAAGTCCTAAGGTTAAGTCTGGCAACTCACATACAAGTAGCCAGATACTGTTGGTGTTAATAAAGAAAGCAAAAAGACTTGTGGTGAGTCAGCCTCCTTTTCTTAAAAGAAGTACTTGCATTACGAGTGGGGAATTAGCTTGTATTTATGCTTATGGGTGATAGCTTCCAATTCCACTGTGCTTTAGACAAAAAAAGTCTGTAAAAAGGCAGTTATCCTGGGTCATCCTTACGGAGTTTGTCTTTATGAGTCTTCCCTTTTTCCTCTGAGCCTCTTATGCTTCATTTTCTTCAATTGCAGAAGTATTCCATCAGTCCTATACACTCCCAATAAAATATGTTCAGTGGCAAATGGGACAAGACAAAGTCATTTTGTGTCCCTCTCTTCTACTTTCCTCCCTCTTGAACACCACTCACCATCACAGGATCTACTGACAGACTCTGCAGGCTTCAAAGCAATAATTACAAGGTCCTCACATCTTTCTGCTTTGGCTTTCTTTGTATGGCCTTCACTTTTGGCATCTCTTGCAGCTATCTCATCTTGAAAGTATTTTCTGACGTAACTGATGCCTTTACACAGTCTTATACCATGTATTTAGGGCTGCATGCACTGCTCTGATGGTGTGATTATGTCCTACCTTTCCCTACCAGACAGACACGGTGGGAGGTATGAAGGGGACCTGCTTTGCTCACTTGGGCACCTCCAGCTGGTGGCCCACATTTGTATTAACTACTTAGCAATTGGCTCACAGACAAAAGTCAATTTACTGAATGAATGTTTTCATTAGTTGTCACCAAAAATGTAACTATAATGATACTAGATTTAAAGAGGTGGGGATTTCAAATAGGAACTGTTCATTGAAATGGGACTAGGAAATCCTTCTGCAAAGAAAACCACAAAAGTCAAAGCACAAGACTTTCCACTAGTGAATGAAAAAGACACCAATTAGTGTTGAGCTCTTTCTTGCCAAGAACTGCAACGCCGGTTTCAACTGAGTATATCCGAAATCACTTGTTCGAACTATAACACATTCATTTCTTAACAGACAGACAACTCTGAAAGGCACTAAACTGATTTAACCCCATGAGTGGCTGAGAGACCCACATGATCATTTTCTTCTATTATGGGGTTTTAGCAATTGTGCTTTCTCTTTTATAAAGATGAGCTTATTACATGGACAGGGAACAAGCTACTTTAACCTGGCAGATCATAGCTCTGAATGTTCACGACAGAACTTGCTGATATTGACCCACCCAGATCTGATGGTTGGCTAAGGTTGAGAAAGTGCTGCCTTTTGTCATATACATTGGAGGCACTGACTCGGTGACTTGCCCAAGTCTGCAAAACAGAGATGCTGCTAAGATTTTCTTTTCAATGCTACAGACTGAATGAAGGACCTCACACATGCCAGACAAACACTATTACTGAGTTACCTACACCTGCAGTCTGATGGTGCTATGTTCTAATGCCCACCATTCACTCTTAACTGTTTTAAAGTTGGGGGGTTGACCATAGTACTTTTAGCTAAGAGACTAAGAACTGTTTCACTTAAAAAGAATGCACCGTAATTGAAAACTGGACAAAATGCCTAATTTTATCTTCTCAGGCATTCACTTAAGATTCTCCAATTGGCAGAAAGACTACCTTCCTACTGGGAAATTATTTTCCCACTACTTACCAGAGTTTATTGTGGCAATAATGAGATTATTTACATGTGACTTAATGAAGGCAGAAAAATAACTCAACACTCAATCAAACCACAACTCTTAGCACACAGACAACAGCTATGTAGATAATATTCTCTTAAAATTATTCATGAAAAGACAACTGCTTGAGCAGCCAAGGACTAAAGCTGTTTTACAGTGGTTTTAAAATGCCCATCCCTCATTGGCCTCAGATACTCAGTGACCGTCGTTGCCCCTGACACTACACAAGTAAATTCCTTACCATTTATGATACATACACTTTACTTTTTGACAGTAAACATTTTTATAAAGTAAAACAGCATAAACTTTGATGTTAGATTTATCTGGGTTTCACCTTGCTATTTACTAGCTAAAAAAAAAGTTGGGCAGGTTTATTAAGGTCTCTCAGGCTCTTTTTCCTTATATAGAGAGGAGATAACGGAACCCTGACAGGACATTCAGGAGCCCTGATGTCACCAAGTTCTATTGGCTGGCATTTGCTATTATTAATTCTCAAGTTGGGAGGCTGCACCCAGAGAGTGTTTAATGATGAGCGAATATTCACATATGTCCTGTCCTTGGGGTAGACACAAGACTCTCCCCAGTGGTGGTTATGATGATGGTGTGGAGCTCCCAGGACGAATTACCACAACACCACTGATTTAAACCAATGGGTATTTATTTTCTCTCACTTGGAGAGACCAGAAGTCTAAATTAAGTTGTCACCAGGGTCACACAACCTCTGGACAGCCTCAAGAATTATTCTTATCCTGTGTCAAGCTTCGGGCAGCTGCTGTTACTCCTTCACGTATGTGTTATTTCTCTCTTTCAGTCCAAGGTGGCACGATCTCCTCTCATGTCTGTATCTCTCTTTCTTTGCCTTACAGTCATAAATACACCACCAGTCCCTGAATTTGGATTCACTGAAATAATAAAGTTAAAAATCTCTTTAAGTTTCTTAATTTACATAATATCCTTTTTCCCAAGGAAGTTGACAGAAAATCCAAGAATGAGGTCTTGGATATAGCTCTGCAGATGGAGAACACCAATCAACCCACTACAGTCACTTACCCCACACACTCTTCTACAAGCTTGTAGCTCCCTCTAAAGAAGAGTCTCTGTCTCCTTCATAGGACTTTGTATATGTCTTTTACAGAAGAGAGTATCAGCGATGCTACCCAACTTCTCTGTCTATGTCATTACAAGGTGAGGCATTTTCTCATTCTTTCACGTAGCTCACCTTTTGGAGCCCAGCAACCACGAAGAGCCAGCCTGCACTAGTCCCCACAGAAGTCTTATCAGGGGTGTTGTAGTCAGCTGGGGGCTACCTACATCTTAGCAGCCCTCCAGTCTGCCCCACAGGCACTAGACATCACAAAATAGAGACAATCCATATCCATCACGCCTTGACCAAATTACAAAACTGTAAGGAAAGTGAACTGTTAAACTTAGCTACTAAGTTTTAAAGCAGGTTGTCAACTAGTGGTTACAGAACCAATATTCATTAAATCTGAATGAAATACAATTGAATTTTTAAAAAAATATCCTGGATCTTTTTCTATCTAGATATACACACATACATATAAGTATGGGTACACACACACATCTAGAGAATATGGAACATTTCCACATTTTTCACTCTAAGTTAAGAGGTATGGGAGGGCTCAGAAATGAGAAAGAGTTTAAGTCATCTTGGAGGACCTTATATATCATGTGGCCCGAGCCATGTATTTTCCATTTTAGGAGACTGACCTTAGACACACTCCCTGACTGTCTTTTCTTTTCTTTCTTTTTTTTAAGACAGGGTCTCGCTTTGTGGTTCAGGCTGGCCCTGAGCTCAGCCTCAAACTCACATCACAGCAATCCTCCTGCCTCTGTCTCCCCAGTGCTGGGATTACAGGTGTGAGCCACCACGCCCAGCACTATGGTATGTGGTACTGGTTGCTGCTGGGCGTGAGTCTCCACACCCAGTATGGTATGTGGTTACCGGGGAATCGAAACCGGGTCCTTGCACTTGGAAGACAGGTGCCAGAACCACTGAGCTAACTCACCGGCCCCTGACTGTCTTTTCTTGATTCAATGCTTCATCTTACAAAGATACACTTCGCTTCTCAAAGGCAAGATGAAAAATCTACCTTTGGCTCATTGCCTTCTCTGCTTGGAATACTGAAAAGAAGAGACACAGGATGAGTTAGGGTGGTAGACTGTAGACTAGTTCTACAACAAAACACTTTCCAAGATTGTTGAAGTATTGTAGACCTTCTCCATTCAGAGGGTAGGCATCTGTTGTAGCTATAATGTGGCTACTACGGCTGAGATCTGAAATTTTAATGTAGTTTAATTTTAATTACTTAATAAACAGCGCAACTGTATTGGGCCTTCAAGTCCTAACTAATGGGCCTATGGCAAAGGACACAGAAAAACTCATCATACTTCTTGGTTCTTTTTACAGTTGGAATAATCTAACCCCTGGTCTGCAATAGGTAGACTGCTCCTAATGTGCTCTGCAGTAGCACAAATTTGCCCCTTGAGATCTGCAACTATTCTACGAGTGCTTCGTGCCTCAGTGAGAAGAGACAGATTCCTGAGATATGGTCATAAGTGTTGATTTCAGAGGTTATCCAAGTTCATAGTAATGGGATGAGTAAGAACTAAAAGTTCCCATATGTGAGCACGTATGTGTGATGTAAGAAGATAAAAATATTTCCAGGGAGATTTTCCAACATTCTCTTGCCATAAAAATATAAATATTGGTGGATAAAAACTCTAAGAAAAATGCCAAAGGTCATGAGCATTATGTACATACTAGGATGAAGTTGCACAGTCATTTGTTTACAATGAGAATTCCAGCTTCTCTGTTTGAGCCCTCGGGAGAGTCATTCACATGCTGTGCTGTGTGACTTTACCAGTGCCAGTTCCCACTTGTCTTCACACTGTCTCCACCCACTGCCCCCAGTGACAGAGCCCTCAGCACCATAGCACCACCTCTCAGTGAGCTTCTCACTTGGGCTCAACTCTCTGGTCTCCAGATTGTAATCACATGACTTTCTGTGATTTGCATCCACTCCTAGGTCTCAGCACAGGAAGCCTTCCAGTGTCTTCGACCCTAACCTCTTACTGTCTCCATACACCTTACACATATGCCATTTTTGGAAAGTATTAAAATTATACATGTATATAATTTTCCTTAGCAAATTATGGACCGTAAAGCCTAGGACCATATTACTCTAGTCCTAGTTTCCACATCAAGCTTACCACACTGCATAAATACTGTGGCTGGGAAATGCTGACCAAATTGAGGCAAATTATGTCCAACACATCACAAAGTCACACAGCCATCTCAACTCATGTTATATTTTGATGCTGAAATCTTTCCTGATGATTTACACTCTTGTAAAGATATCTAAAACTTTCAATGGCTTCAAACAAAATATGGCACCAAAGAGCCTCGATGGAGCAAAATCAATGTTTTGTATTTTGTTTTTCTGTGTTAAAGCTTCCACATAGCTTCCAAAGCAGAATGTTTTGGCAACTGTTCAGACTGATGGGTTTGAGCTCGTGGCAGAAGAAAAAGGATGGTAACAATCAAAGCACTGGCAATGGATGTGGGGGATGGGGATCCACAGGGAAGCAGAGCCTGTCACATTCACTACAGACTCTTTACCAGCGCAAAGAGAGTTCAGCAAAGCCAGTGATACCGCCTTCTCCCATTTGCTGAGCAAATCTGTATATTAACTCGAATAAAGTCTCTTGCTTCTAATCTATTTCACACTGTTATTACTTTTCTCTTCTCACATAATTAAAATGTAGCAGGTAGCTGATATACTGGAGGGAGTGTCTGTATTAAAAATACTTCTTCTTAATCAAATTCAACAACTCATCTCATTTATGATCTGTCTACCTCAATAAATCATCTAATATTTCATTTTAAAAGCCGTATAAAGCTCTATTAACCTATCTTCATGTATTTTCATTTAAAGTGACTACTACTCATAACTACCCCATTAATTTATTCAATAAACACTCTCTAGGTATCTACTGTGGGCTCTGCAATTGTGTAAAGCTGTGTGTATAAAGATGGATCGTTTAAGATGACTGCCTTCTGATCTTACAGACTAACAGGGAAGACAGATGAGAAATAAATACACACAGTACTGATAACAGCTCAGAAAGGAGAAAGCCTAGGCTCAAACTCGGATAACTTCAGAGGATAAATAAGTGAATCTTAGGGGGCTGGGGAGTTGGCTCAGTGGTTCCGGTGCCTGTCTTGCAAGTGCAAGGGCCCGGGTTCGATTCCCTGGTAACCACATACCATACTGGGCGTGGAAACTCATGCCCAGCAGCAACCAGTACCACATACCACAGTGCCGGGCGAGGTGGCTCACACCTGTAATCTCAGCACTGGGGAGGCAGAGGCAGGAGGATTGCTGTGATGTGGGTTTGAGGCTGAGCTCGGGGCCAGCCTGAACCACAAAGTGAGACCCTGTTTCAAAAAAAACCAAAAACTAAAAAACCAAAAAACAACAACAAAAAAAGTGAATATTAAAGGACAGTGTGGAGAAAAGATCCAGTACAGATACAGCATTCAAGTGAAAGCAGACCTCTATAAAGGAAAAGAACTCCACGCCCTCCAAAACTGGCCTCCATAACTTGTGGCTCTGCTCCCTCAGGAAACAGTGGCAGCTCCTAGAAACACATGAGTTCATTTCCATGTGACACCGGAAAAACACTAGGATGAAGAGAGGGTCTCTGTTTGCAGTTCCACCTCGGCAATATACGGAGACATGGACAGGTAAAGGGGGCAAAAGGAAAGGTCATTACCTGGGCCAGGTCAGCATCAATGAAATCTGAAGCCTTAAGCAAACAGAAAATGTCAACTAATGGAATGCACCACAGTGAGGCACTAGTGTGGGAACCTCCCCCGCAAAATGAGTCTCCGAGGCCACCCTGATGCCATCTGGGCCCGAAAGCCAGCAGGAGGGTGCTCCCATAGAGGACTGGGTGCATCACGTTCTTCTAAGGTCCACCGTTTCTGCAGCGAGCGCACTCACTTTCCTCGGCTTGAGTTAGTGTGACAGGGTCATGGTTCCTTGCGCCTTCCCCAAACAGATGACGTGTCAGTGTCCTGAGTTATGGAACCTGCCGGCCATTCTCTCTGGCTCTTACTGTTTTACAGTGTGTCCAATTTACAAGCATTAGAATGCCTTCCCCTGACCCTCAGTGGATCTTTATCTTACTTTAGGGTAGATAAATCATATTGGAGACATCACACTGCACAAACTCAATTTGTCTTCCTGAAAAATAGACCTTGGAAAATGGACAGCATTGGGTACTGATTAAGAGCATGGACTCCAAGGCCAGATTCCCTGCAACCAAAGCTCAGCTTCCTCACTCACCTGCACATGACCTCGGGCAAGTTACTATAGGAGATCTCCTATTGTTCTTTTTTAAACACAATAATCATGGTGCTGTCTTACAAGACTTTTAGGAATACTGAGGAAAATTTTAAAAATAAGCCATGTACAAGTTTTTATTAAACAAATAGGTGTTCTTTTCTTACATGATCACAAAGAAGACTGATTTGGAATTTGCAATTCTTGTGGCTAAAAAGAGAATCAAGTCAAGATCTATATAATGTAGTTACAGATAACACAAGTTCATATATTCAGCACTGACAGATACTTGACTGGCACTAACTGAAGTGGGTGGTCTATAAGAGGCAAATTATAATGTGCACATGGGTCCTCAAAGCCGACTCTGTACCAGCTACTAGGGTGAAGCTATGAAAATGAAGGGAACATAAT